>JAEQBH010009323.1:0-69608 GCA_016808115.1 Tetrastigma voinierianum | reverse complement strand
CATTCCCCGCCCAATGCATACCAAGCAAACATTTAATGCACAAGATAACACTCAATCACACCCAACAAATTTCTAACATCGTTGAGTTACTTCACTGCACGCCTCTGCATTTTTCTCTTTCAAAATTCCAGTCAGTCTCATGTTTTAGGTGGATTCATCATACTTACTGCTCCCACTTTTTCATATCAATACATGATTTAAATCATAAATTTTAGAATTAAAACACCCAACAGTCTGCACAGCCACTGTTTCAACATCAAGCTTTAATAATTTAATTAATTTTTACCTGCTTTTGACCAACAACTACTCTCAACACTTCAAACTGTCCGGTAAACAATACAGAAAAAACCCCAAAATGGGAATAAATGCAAGTAGGAGAAAATCCTACCTCGCCGAGTTTGAAGAAACTCCCAAACTGGGTCCACGCATTGTCCTCGCCGCGCATCAGCCTTCCCCTTTCGCCTCCTCCGTCGATCGACTATTTGATTCGTATTTTTGTGAGAGAAGTTTTCTCTAAAGCATTTCTCTCAAAATGGTTGCTGCAGGAGAAAATCTGGTTCTCACGTTTTGGTTCGGGCCTAATGTGCGAGATGGCCGACTATTTCATTTTCTTTGCCTTTTACCACTTAAATCAATTTCCATAATACCCATTATGTCCTTCTTTTTCTCAGATTTTATATCTGCAAGACTATCTCTCGTCGTCTATTTTCATCATTTCACTCATACTACTTATGGCACTGGAAGACACGTTATATGTGACTTTCACATAATTCAAATCACTACTTGATCCTGGGAATGCACTGCTCGAAAAACGTGGTCACCCGACTATTCTGTAAAATTATTTAAATTTTATGCGTTAATCCGATTTCATGGCACACCTAACGGTACAATCCGTTTCGTCATCCGAGATCTAGAGAATTAATTATGGATTTTTAACTGAAATTACCATTTTGTAATCGAAATTACGATTTTGCCCTTACTCCAGAAATTGGAATTTCTCGGGTCTTACATACTATGTCCCTCCCTTACCATTTAAATCAAACCTCAAAGGTATCTTTATCTTTATATGTTAGTTATTGCGTTATCATGTTTTTGTCCTTTATATGAATTTTCATTTTTTTGCTCATTTTTAATATCTGTTCATTTTATTATAAGTTGAATCATATCTGTATATAATATATTATTTACTATGTTACCAATTATTAAATAGTTTATTTGAATTTGTCCACATATCTAGCTCAATTGGTTAGAGACGTTTAAAGTCAGAACATGTGAAGGGGAGGGGTTCGAATCCCAATAGTGAGTTTATTAAATTTATACCTTTCAAAAAGTGATTATTTTATCTGATTTTATACCTTTGTCATATTTTCTATTAATTCAATCATTCATATATTTATACTGTTTATACATGAGAATATTTATCCCAAATTTCCATATTTTTTATTTAGTTTTATTAATACTTACAAATATGGATATTTCACTCAATATTTTAATAAATAGAACTATCAGTGCACTTCTTTATAGCAAAGGTATACTATTATTTAATTTAATTAGATAAATAAATAAATAAAGTTAATTATTAAAGGAATAAGATAGTGTATTTTGTTTAAAAAAAGATAGTGCATTTATTGGGATGTCAAAAAAGATAATGTATTTCTTATTACGCTACAACCTATAATAAAATAGAAAAGAAAATATATAACAAATGAAATGATCCATTTATTTTATTCATCTCATATAAAAAAAATTTATCCAATTTCATTTCCTGATTATTTTTTTCTTGTGAATCATTTGGAAATTTTTATAGAACTTTATAAAATTATTAATATTTTAAGGTTGTTTATTCTAACCTAAACATTAAATATCCACAAATAAAATAATATAGTAAACCCTCTCTATCTATTTATTATCTCCTTTATAACACATGTATAATGGAATTTAGAATTGAATGTTGAGGCAACCTAATGTTTCACTATCACAAACTTCATGATTAAAATCTTCTACTTCATTTTTTTTTTTTTGGTGAAAATAAAATATCACTTAATAAAGAAATACTTATAAAATATAAATAAATATAAATATATTAATTTAACGCATTAATACCTAAAGATATTATTCAGAATCCTATAAGTATAACAAATTTAGAAATACTGAGTAAACATGTTTAAGGTATGATGCGATTTAATTAAAATATATAAAAAATTTAAATCATTTTATTTTAAGCTACTTTTAATAATCAGCAATGTAGAAATGTTGATTGCATATTTTTATTATTACTTATTGTTTTTAAATTTAAAATTTTGTTTAATTAGATTCATTCTTTTTTAAAAATCTATTTATTATCCAGACATCATGTAAAATTAAATTAAAATTAATTTAGTATTTTTATTTTTATTTACAAATATAACATTTAAATAATATTTCAAATTTTTTATGAAATGTTTTTGTTAGAATTTTCCAAAAATAGTAAGGACAAAATAAAAATTAAAATTGAAGAAAATCCAACCTTTCACCAAAGAGCACTTCATGTTCTTTGATAGAATACAACATTTCCTCCATCTCCACTTTCTCCCACAATCATAGATGATAAACATTTGAGGTTCCGAAAAGTTTCACAGTAATGCAGCGAGAGAAAGGCCTCAGGTCGTCATTCTCCTCATTGTTGCATTATAATAATACCCCTTCAAATTTTCTGTAGTTTTTTAACTCCAAGATTTCTAACTTTGGGAGATCTCACCATATGTCTGTGACCCTGAAGATCAAATACATGTTTTAGATTCCCACAAATATATTAATTCCCTATCTTCTGCCCAAATTCTTGAAGCTTTGGATCAAATGACATGGGATGATATTGAGTAGGCTTCCACAATGATACACTATTAGGATTCGTAAATTGGAGAATGAATCATGTGGAAGTCGGTGATGCCATATCTCCTTCACCTTGCATTCAAGAGTCTCAACTTCTCCAAATTAGAGAATAAACCTTAAGATTTGGCACATTAAATAATATTATCATCAATTGAAAATAAAGAACATAAAACATTGATTTCCCCGAATGTAATTCACCAATTTCAACCATTGACATTAGTTACATTTAAAAATGTCTAAACTTTAACTAAAAGAACCATGTAAAAGTCTCGAGAAAATTATCCAAAAAAATTAATAAATTATTAATAGAGAATTTATTCACTTTTGAAATAAAATGAACTATTTAAAATAACAAAATTTTTATTTATGTTCCTTTTTATCTTCATTTTACATTTAAAATTACTTTCAAATCCAATTTCATATTTGATTATTTTTTTTCTTGTTAATCTTTTTTTTATCTTATTTTTATAAAACGTATAAAATATTATTAATATTTTAAGGTTTTTTATTCAACCCATGCTTTTTTTTTTTCTTTCAATATTCACAAAAATAATATAGTAAATTTTATTTTTTTCTTTTTATATTATCAACTTTTTAACACATGTATATAGTGGAATTTAAAATTGAATGTGGAGATAATCTAGTTTTTCAATTAAATCCGAAAGGAGATAGAGATAGGTAGGGCAAAGCAAAGAAAATGATGAAGAGAAAAGATATATATATATATATAGGAACAAAGGGATGAGGGGTAAAATTTGGAATTGACTAGGGATGAAGGTCCTAATAAGAAGGTGAGTGGAACTTCAATTTTGATTTGTCTTCTCCACGATGATATTTTAAAATAAAAAGAGAGAGAGAGATGGTACTTTGACAAAAAGTTTTAAAAATCGACATTAAATATTTGAAAAGATGATTAATTTTATCTAATAACTATAAAAATTAAAATTTATTTTATTAATTGTAAAATATAAATGTGTAAAATCGTAGAAGGACTCTATCATTCAAACATATATTTATCATCTTTTACTTCATATTTTTGCCTGTGTGGAAAAGTAAACGACACCTAATACCAAAATATTTTATAAAATCAAAATAAATATAAATAAACAATTTAACTAACTAATTGACCTAAATATATTATTTGAAATAATTTATATAAAAATTTACGTAAAAATATCGAATTAAACATAATATGAATGATGGAAGTAATAAAACAACTATTCACTTTGCACATCATAGTATTTGTTTTCACAAATTTGTACCCATTGGGACTCAACCTCAACCCCTCCCCATCCCTATGCTAGCTTGAGCTCTTAGCCACTGAACTTAGTTCTATTGGTTAGTGCTTTTGTTTTTAAGATTGAATTTGATTAGGATTCATTCTTTTCCAATTCCTTTTATAATTTAAGTATTATTAACCATTTTCATTTAAAAGAAAGTATTATTAACTATTTTTATTATGTAAAATTAAATTTAAATTACTTTATTATATTTATTATTATTCATGAGTATAATGTTTAAATAATATTTAAATTTTCCATGAATATTTTTCATAATATTTCACTTAAAAAATAATATAAGAAGAAACTAAAGAATATTGGAGAAAAAACTAACCCTCCAAAGAAATGCACTTCATCTTGATTTGAAATATTAATATTTTCTGACTGGTTCCTTTCCAGACAAAAGATGGATAAACGTTCAACAGGCCTGAAATGAGAAAAACAAGAGAAACAACCTCCCGAGCTCTCATTCTTCTCATTGTCGCATATACTAATACCCTTTGGCTCAACTAGGTTTTCTAACTTCAAGGTTTCTTCTGACTTCGAGAAGATCTCAACATGATCTCGCATCCTCGAACATCAAATACATGCCTTAGATTTACATAGCACTAATTCACCTTATCTCTTTCAAATTCTTGGAAGTTGCTAATCAAGCTACCAAGCAGATAAGATTGAGTAGGCTTCACACCATCCAATTCCTTAGGGATTCAGAATTGGAGAAAGAATCAAGCGGGAAGTTGATGGTGCCATATCTCCTGATTTTAGGAAGATAGTAGAGTTGCAATATTCCAAATTGGAGAAAATACCTATAAAATAGTACATCATATCATCAATTAAAGTTAGCAAAATGTAAACATATTTTTAAATGTATCATCAATTCCAAGAGGTTGTCATCCTTTACTTTATTTATGTTTTAAAAATCATGTAAAAATCTTAGAAAATTCCTTGAAAGAATTAACAATTGTTGCAAATAGAAAATTTATAGACTACTTCTTGAATATAAACAATGGCTTCTAATGACCATGGATTATATAGATTCTTATGGCATAAGTTATTTAGATCCTATCAATCGCTTATTATTTAAACCGTATGCACCTCTTTTCATATAGCTATAAAATCATGTGAAGATCTTGAAGAATTACAAAAAATTATTATTACATATTTGTACAAAATTTATTAACAACCGCAATCTATTTGCATAATAAAGTTTTTATTTTAAAATATAGGGAATATAACACTTAAACCTGAATTTCACCAATATTTCTATTTATATCCTAAAATAAAAATTAAAAATTAAAATATATGTAATTTCATATAAGAGCACTCAGTATCGATGGATTAACTATTAATATTTAACTTTGAGAATTAAGAATAGTTTGCAGTTATGAATAAAATAAATAAATTTTGAACATTTAGTTTTGTAATTTGATTTATTTAAAACTAAAAATAATAATTGTCATGCTTATAAAAATTTAGAATTAAATTTACAAAATCCTCAACTTACACTCTAAATTAAAAATTAATTATTTAATTAAATAAAAATTAAATTTTAAGTTTAGAAAATTATATCAAATTATTAGTTTTTCAAATGCAAATTTGATTTTATGAATTGTATTATCATTGTAATCACAATCTGTGGCCATAATTTAAAACATTTCTAATTTAGATAGAAAACTAAAGAATCATGTTTGAATATTCAAAATTGAAATTTTTTACTAAGCTCTTAGCCTAAAATTGTCATATTATGTAATAACTCGGTACCCCTAAAACCAAATTCTAATTTTTTAAATCATAATTAAAATTCATAAAATCAATTAATTATTTAATTAAAATTATATTTTAATTCGTATTAGAAGAATTAAATTTAGTTTTTTAGAAAATTTTATTATCAACTGCAATGATAATTTGAATCAAGAATTTTAGAAAAAAAGAAATATCAATTTTGAATATTAAAAAAATAAGTCTTTAGTTTTCTCTTAAAAATTTTAGAAAAATGTTTAAACGAATTTTAAGATTATTGATTTTTTTTCCCTTTAAAAAAAAAAGATATTTTATTTTAATCTAGATTTATTTTTGATTCATAAAATCAAGTTTTGTCTTTCAAAACTAATAATTAGATACAATTGCTAAACTTAAATTTTACTTTTTTATTTAAATAATTATCACTTTAAATTAAATGTAATTCAGATTATATAAAAATTTATCCTAAATTTTTAAAAAACTTGGTAATTATTATTTTTTAATTTTAATTAAAATTTATTTATTCAAATTTATTATTTATCTGTAACATATATTTATTTTCTCAATTTTCAAGGTCCTGTATTATGATTAAGGATATCCGAGTCTAGAAGTTATATTAAAATGAAAATACATGTATTTCAAAAACAAATTTAGTTCCAAATATAAATAAAAAGTGTTGAAATTTCAAGATTTAAATTGTTATTTTCCCCAAAATATGGCTATTAGAGGTTATACTTTTGTTTGACATCAAGGTTATACTAAATATACACTATTTTCTTTTAAGTGTGTCACACCCACTTCACACATGGACAAACCATATGAATAGTGTGACATAATATTTACTCATAATCTTTAAAAAAAAAAAATTACCAATAGTATGCATGTTTATATATTAGTATATTATTTTATTTGTTTCATCTAAAATTTTGATATTCCCTTTATTTTCATCAATATTTTCTTAATATTTCAAAAAAGAGAATTATAAAAACTTTACCTTATAAACAAAACAAGTAAATGAAATAAAATAGAGATTCATTTCATATCATTTTCCATCAAATTTTAATCAACTTTTTCTTTGCTATCTTTTTCTTATAAACATTACTAATATCTAAGATTTTAAAATTCAAATGGGACAACTTTTCTAAATACTAGAGTATCTTCTAGTAAAATGATATACTAAAATCTCTTTCTTATCTTCATGTTCTCTCTTCTTAACACACACAAGCACTCGGAAAGAAGATATATATCTACTAGCTTAATCTTGTTTTTGCATTGATTTATTTATTAAAAAAAGTGATGTAAAAAAGTAAAAATCTATGGAAATTAGCTATTAATTGCTTTAAATATACCTGCAGGCTTGAAAACTATTGATATCGGGATTTGTTTTGGGAACACATTGTTTTGACTTGTTTCATTCTAGCCGAAGTAGCCAAAGTTCACTAGATTAGATCATGTTCCAAGGATCTAATTTAGGGAATAGTAATTTGAAAGATCCCAACAGGGATATCATTATTGTTATAATCTAATGCAATCTTTGTATTGTCATCTCTTCAAGAAGTGGTCTCACCATGAGTAAGAAGAGAATTTTCAATCCAGCGGTATTCTCACGACTAATGTTTTTAGGTTATCAAAAGACCCATCGGAATTAGGCCACCAAGATACTTCCAACTCTATAACTCCAATTCTTCTGTCCTCAACAACTGCGACTCCATCCCTAGAGAGTAAGCTTTCGTCACCACCTCTGAGATGTAACGTTCTTGATTCTTCATATTTTTTTGGCAATAGATCGAAACTGCCTATAAATATTGCATAACTTGTTAAGTTATGATCAAACATATCTTCTTTTGGTACCAACTCGGTGTTCGGTATTTTTACCTCGATCGTCCTCAAATGATGCAGATTATTCAATTCCGATAAACAAGCATTGCTATCTCCATCACAAACTTCTTCGGCCGCCCATTTAGAAAAACTATATTTCATGAACAAACATTCTAATCGAAACAAGCTTTGATAAGATATCCCATGAATTACTTTAAGCCCTTGCGTAGTTCAAACTATTGAACCTGATTGGCTCAATTACATCATTTCTTTAGGCAATTTATTTGGATGTCGAACCCACCATGCTAAGTAACCCAGTTTCTTTAGCTCAATTATAGCCAAGGTCTCCCAACTTGCACACCTATCTAGACATAATGTTCGAAGATTTGCGATTGGAAGCGCTGAAGGCATGTTAGAAATGCATTCCAAACAAGGCTAAACTTTCGAGTTGACTCATCACTTCAAATAACGTGTTTGGGATAGTATTCAAGGAAGCACCACTATCATGGTAAATATAAAAAATTGAAGTTTTGACATACCACTGGAGGAAGTTTCCTGTACGCTTAAATATAAAGAGATGAATTTGGATTCATCTTCAATCTTTGTCCAGTCTTGATCAAATGGAACATCTACTACAACCTTAAATCGATGAGGATCCTTTGATGCAATAATTCTAGCAACATCTCGAACAAGATCATGCATCCCGACACTCTTATGATCGCCATCCATGAAAAGCAACCTGGAGGTCTTTACCTAGAACCTGCCTCCATCATCTCGCACTGGCCAAGTAACAAGCTTGAGGCTTTGAGGGTTTTCACCAATGCAACTAGTTTATTTATTGCTCTCTCCAATGAATTGATGTCGTCAAAGAAATCCAAACCAATAGCATACCTTAACATTTGATCCATTGAAATATCACCATAATAGCTCATGCAACCACAAAGTAAGAACAAGGACTTGACTTCATCGCTATTCAAATGATCAGAATCTAATTCTCCGCATATGAGTACACCTTTTCATCCATTCCTTCTCATATTGATTGGTGCACAACTCCTCAATTGGCCCGCGCATTCTTCTTCCATACAACAACGCTTTCATCTTTCAATGCCTTTGCAATCGCTACAATTGCAACGTGGTAGACCCTCTACATTTATCAAGCACTAATGGCTATGGTCGCACTGTCCTCCACGTAATCACCTATCAGATTCTTGCGGAGTAAATGCTGCTTCTTCTCAAGTAGGTCATGTTTAATTTGAAACATTTTGTGCGCCCCATGTCTACACCTGCTGGTTTCTGTAGACCAACACTAGTTTGCATATTGTCTGATCATCTTTGAAAGGAATTCCAACTTTCTCCAAATTAATTTCCTTCCAAATGTCATCCAAGATAATAAGGATCTTCTCTTTCTTTTGTTCCTTTTCTTTCTCCGGTTGATTCTCTTTCTTTGATTCCTTGTCTTTCTCCGATTCCTTCTTTTTCAAGTACCGTCAGCTTCATCTCGGCTGCGGGATTCATCCTTCCCTAAATTGGAAGCCTAACATTTCCGCAGCTTTTTGTCAATTTCTCAGTAACCTTCTTCGCTTTTCGAAAGTCTCGAGTCCAAGATACATCTATGAAGATATTCAGAATAGATTGTGTTGCTAGCTTGTCGTGCTACTTGTTTGACGAGCATGGTTTCGTCATACCGCCCATCCCACAAACCCCAATCATCTTCGCTCATCATCTCTCAAGGCATCCATAATGTCTTAAAGTGAGTCTCTTGGATCGTAAAACATTCCAGGTCCTTTAGTCGCCAGACCGTGGAGGGACAAGTGGCGAAATTTCCATCGGGAAACGCAATGCTGATCTCCAACAATAACCTCGCGCTGTATGCTTTCTCTCGCTAAGTTGATAATGGAGATGAAGATTAGGACACCACCTATCCAAACAGCTCATGTTTTGATCATCCCCATCAATGCCCTCGCTCCGTGATCTCGATCAACCTCTCGACACACCCCCACCCCCTACCTCTGGGCGGCATGCCGCCTAATTCCACAGAAATCCCTGGCCATACCCCCTAACGACTCAGGAACTCCCGTGAAGCGGTCGTGATTGCTTCGCTTTCTACTCAGGAGGTAAATTTTCTTTTATTTTTCAAACTTAGGATTTATAAAATCTTTAGGCGAAATGAAAAATTTCTCGATGTAAAGATGATCAAGGTAATCAGTCTAAATTCCAAATCCCTCGTATACATCCAATTTACATCTATATTCAAAATATGGGCAAACCAAAGATACCATCACATTCCTCCCATCACACTAAACTATACATACATATGTTCCATGTACAAATTCAAAGTATGTTCTACAAAATATTATTAATACACAAGACTTAAACTGACGCAGACTAATCTTATCAAGGCTTCTCCAAATACTCACAGACTGGTATCTTTTTAAAATAGTTTTAATATAGAAACCAATGAGCTAAACGAGCCGTTGAGTGTATGCTTTATAAAGGTTCGCTTTCCTGAAACATCTCAAAAACGTAGAAAACTCTTAAGCAATTATTTTCCAGTTTTTTCTTGCTTTGCTTGTTTTAAAAGTTTTCAAAACTTTTCGTCAGCTTGCTTTTGTACTTGCTTCGCTTATTTTATGTTTTTCTTAAAAGTTTTTGTAAACTATTATTTCTTGTTTGCTTAGAAGTTTATAAAACTTCTCATATAATTCTTTTCTCGCTTTTGCTTGCTTTATCATGCTTGAAAGTTTCTAAAACCTTTCACAAACCTTGCTTTAAAAAAAAGTTTCCAAACTTTTTCATAAAAATGGGAGCTCAGCTCGACCACATGCTTTGAAAATAAAAAACCCACTAGAGTCGGGCCAACCGATCGTTTTGAAATTAAACGAGTTTCGCCTGAACCGTTGTTTTTAAAACTCTCCCAAGCTCATGCATCGGAACCAATGAAGTTGATTTTTCTAAACTGCCTAATATCATGTTTGTAAAACATCAACCAATGTGGAGGCCTATTTTTGCTTGCTATACCCTAGTGAACACTAGAACTGCGCTCAACCGTGCCTGGAAGGACCTTGTCCGCCACCTTTTCCTGAATATGGTGGAATTGACCTCGTGTCGCCATCACCATACTTAGTTAGAGCTCATAACCTTATATACCCCGTACGCGCCTACTCGCCTCCCTTTAAACGCATACAGAGGTCCTAAGTTTGCCGACTCAAAGAAAACTAATGCATGCATTTAAATCCTAACACCAATCGTAACGCATCTTAATACCTCTAATCGGCTTGTCATTAAAACTAGCCAGTCTTGTTTTCACAAACTTTCTTTCGTTTGTTTGCTTGTTTGTTTTGTAAAATGGTTTTACACTTTGAAACCATTTACTGCTTATTTATTTGTAAAAATGGTTTAATTATTCAAACCATTTGTTTACTTGCTTATTTGTTACTATTGAAAATGTGGGTTTTAGCAATTGAAAAACCATTGACTTACTTGCTTCTTTACTTGAAAAATGGTTTAATTATTCAAACCATTTACTGCTTGCTGTTAATTATGGTTTTACACCAAAACCAATGCTTGCTTTTATCTCATCGCTGTTTTGAAAATGGTTTGCATTCAAAACCATAAAATACCAAAGAAAGCAATTAATAATAATAATAATAATAATACACTAGTATTTAGAAAAAATGAGTTTAGAACATCACCTTTGCTTGCTTAACTTGAGCAATCGTTCACAATTTATCCCCGCTTTACTTAACCTACAACTCAAAACAATACGACGACAAATCGTCCTAACGTATCAGACTGGCCACACCTGCCTTACTCTTTAAAGCTAAGGTGCTAAGGGTCTCATTCCAACCTGAATCACCCATCACGGAAAGCACCAAAACTCGTTACGTCCAAACAACTTGATTACTCTACAGCCCAAAGTCGACAAGTAGGATTTTTCTTGCACATGGTCCTACTTTGAGTGAATTTTCGGGCTACTTAGGATCGACTTGCGATTCCTACTTCTTAAGTTTTTTGCTTCTCCTCAAGTCTATTTTATGTAAACCACTTGGAATCACCAAATCTGATAATAAACGAGAAGTTATAATAAATATAAAATCGGTTTAAACATGAAAACTGCATCGTGTTGTACCTAAGACATGTCTGGATCTCAGACGACAAGTTGGCCAAAATGACTAGATCAATCAGAATTCCAAGATAGTTCAAATTGTACCCCAGACAAGACACCCGAAATGCCCAGATGGAGTATTTTCCCATTTTAATGCCAATTCACTCCATATAACTTCGATAATTCAGTACACCAAAACCAACTAATTTATCTAAATTAACTCACAACATTTGAATTGGTGCTTTGGAACCTCGAAACACAAACCCAGGGCAGGAAAATTCAAGAACACTACCTAAGGTCCACCAATTCTTCTACACATCATGTAATTTGATGATTCCAAGTTTCTTTTACATCAATTGGGGTTTTACTCTCATAACCCCAACAAATCAAAGGTTTGTGTGACCTTTACACAACACCTAGACCAAAGGAGCAACAATCTCCATAGAAATTCACACTAAAAGCCCTAGACATCAAAAGACATTGATCTAAAGACAAACATACCTTAACTTTGACTCTCCTTCTCTTCCTTCTCCTCTCGCTTCAGCCCCTCTCTCCCCACCAAACGTGGAACCCTAACCCCTGAGACCAAAACACATTTTGGCCTTGCCTTCTTAAAATATCACTTCCATTAACTGTGCAATTTAAAACCCTCACTTTAATTTGCACTGTAATCTTTGCACCTCACATACCATCTCTACACTTTTAATTTGATTTTTCATATCTCATTTTGTTTTCTAATCGACTTCATTGTACCCTTTATAATGGCCAATTTCCTAGCTTAACAATTTATCATTTCATATTTTAGTCTCCAAAATATTTAATATGTGATACTTGGTACTCCTTTATACACCTCTACAAATATTTGACTGCACATTCCTCTGACGGGAGAGCAGAACTCTCATCGCCCACTCTTGAACAACCGGGTCCGATTTCATCCCCTTCTCGTGGCTTTGATCAACGCTATCACATCATCTTCACCATCCCCGCCGTCTCGAACTTGGTCACAAGTTTTTCAAGATGGCCGCAGAGCAAAATGCATAACCGAGTCAAGGCCTATAATTAGGCAACCAAGTACTAAACTTTCCCCAAAGAATCCAGAACAACGATCTCCTCGCTATTTTGTCTCTCAAGTACGTGATTTCTCGACGAAACACCCCGGGCCTGAGAGAGTACAGCATATGACACCAGGGTATAAAGGCGGGCGTCATATTGTAGTATCTTCGAGACTAAAGTAGAAATGATAAATTAGTAAACCTGAACGTGGTACTAAACCAAGTGCAACTGTCATTAGCAAAAGAGCAGAAAATCAAAAATTTGTTAGAGATGGGCCATAGTAGGAATTTCAAAAGTTACAATTGCAAAATTTTAAAGCAGGAGGATTTATTTGGCAATTAATGGTGCTGATATTTAAAAGAAGAAAATTGAAACAAAATTTCATTTATCTCAAGCTATTCTAGCAAACCCAAGAGGAGAGTAAGAGCCAAGAGCAAGAGGAAGAGAAGGAAGAAGAATGAAGAGAAGAAAGTTCAAAAATCCAGTATGCTTTGTCTTAGAATCAAGGTAAGGGGATTTTCAGCTTTAGATAGACATTTCTGGTTTAGCCAGTAAAAGAGTAACATTGGTTCTTTAATGGTCAATATGAGTAAACCCACCGATGTAAAAGAACTCAATCATCAAATTACATGATGCGTAGGAAGAATCGTGACCTAGGTGTCTGGATTTTTCACCAAGGTTTTTGTGGTTTCGAGGTTCCAAACATCAAATTCAAATGTTGTGGAATTGTTAGATGATTTCCAAGCACTGGCGATAGCGAATTATAAGCTAGGCAGTACAGATCAAAAGTAAAAACACATATTCTGGGCACTGAGACTTGTACCCACAAGGAACTTATACCTAAGACATTTTGTGCATTCTCGTCATTTTTATTAACTCGTACGCATAAGTTAGACATGTACCCACAACCTGCTCTTGCCTCGTTTTACCCGCTTGTATTTCGCCATAACTTCCTCATTTCTCATCCGACGGAGGATTCAAGTAATACGTAAAACAGACTTCACAATAAACTAAGTGTTATAATCACTTAACTTGGCGCCCAAAATTCAATTAAATGGCATGTGGCAAGAAAATTCCTCGCATCACGACATAGAGAAGTCCCGTTGTTTCGGGACAGAATTTGAGTTTCAAAGGTTCGAATTAGCGATTCCAATAATAACCCTTAGCACCTAAATTAAAGGCATAAGAGGGCACTAAGTTCCAGAGCACGCGGTTATGCGACATCACTGTTTTACCGTCTATTACGTTAAAAGTAAAGGCGATATGTAATCACGTCATGTTAAGAAGCAAAGAGGTGAGTGTTCTAAACTCATTTTTCCAAATAATTAGTGTATTATTATTATTATTATTATTATTTATAAATTGTTTACACCGGTATTTCATATTTCAATGCAAACCATTTTCTAAGAAGCAAAGCAAATATTTGAAGTTAAACCATTTGAAAAGATTTGCTTTTAAATCAGAAACCATACCAAGCAAGCAAAGTTAGCAAGAAATTGCCAATAATTGTAAACCCAAGTGCAAGAAAGCGCAGTTGAAATGGTTTTGAATAATTAAACTAGATGCTACAGTTGAGTTAAGTAAACGGTTTCAGTTAAAACCATTTACAAAGAGCAAAAGAAGAAAGAAGTTGAGTAAAAACAAGGCCTTCCATGGCAAGCAACCGGCCAGTATGCATTCGCACGCGCATCTACAAGTGTGATTTCATACATGATTTAGCTGGCTCTGGGTCAAGTAACTTATGATATACATTATACATTTAAAATGAGAATCGCAGACGCATGTAAAGATATAAGGTTATGAGCTCTAACTAAGATGCAATACCATGTGATTACTGGTGTCAATTCATCATATTCACCTAGTGGTACAGATT
Source organism: Tetrastigma voinierianum (assembly GCA_016808115.1). NCBI lineage: Eukaryota > Viridiplantae > Streptophyta > Magnoliopsida > Vitales > Vitaceae > Tetrastigma > Tetrastigma voinierianum. Next base: position 54,871 of record JAEQBH010009323.1, on the reverse strand, counting down.
GTTAATACGCCCTTCCACCTAGCATCTGGCTGAAAGCACTGTGTTCCCGTGTTCACTAGTATGATAAGAAAATAAAGCCTCCATTGGTTGATGTTTTATAAGCATGATATGTCGCTTTGAAAATCAACCATTGGTCTCCTGTCGCCAAAGCCCCGGGAGAGTTTAAAGCACCTACGAGCCCATATCTCGCTTTTGCATTTCAAAATCACTCGTCACGCGCCTCCCACGGTTTTTGGCTTTTCAAAGCATGCTATTGAGTTTCAGCTCTATTTAATAAAAGTTTATAAACTTTTAAAGCAAGCAAATGTTTGTGAAAGGCTCATGAACTTTTCAAGCATGATAAAGCAAGGCAAGAAAATTGTGAGAAGTTTTATAAACTTCTAAGCAAGCAAGAAATAAGAGTTTAAGGCAAGCTTAAAGAAAAGCCAAATAAAGCAAGTAAGTACCAAAGGTAAGCAAAGAAAAAGCTGAAAACTTTTAAAGCAAACAGCAAAAGAAAAGCTTTCTGGAAAATAATTGTAAAGAGAGTTTTACATTTTGAGATGTTTTCCTAAAAGCAAAACCTTTTATAAAAGCACCACCGAGCCTGCTTTAGCCTATTATTTTCCATTTTAAACTATTTTCCACAGACGTAAAGTAGTTCTGAAGACAATAGGATCGGTCCCGACATCGCATAAGTGGCTGTATTAGTAATATTTTAAAGTTAACATACTTGAAATTGTATATGAAACAGGTATGTACATAGTTTAGTATGATGGAAATGTGTTTATATTTGGTTGCCATATTTTGATATAGTGTAAATTGATGTATACAAGATTTTGGAATTTAGACTATGTGTACCATTATGTCACTGTTTTTCACGCTAAGATTTTACCAAATCCTAAGTTTGAAAAATAAAAGAAAATTTATACAGAAGCAAGCAATACTTATTGTCAGAGTTTCTAAATAAGCAGTAACGGCTTTAATTTCGTGGAGGAGTTCAGACAACCTACTGAAGGCAGTGTCATTTAGAAAACAACGAAAGCAGGAAAAGTAACAACAATTGAAGGCAAGCAACAAACAAGAAACTAAAAGAAAGAGGGAGTCTAAGAAATGAAATGAAAAGAAGTGAGACTTGTTCCACTAATAGGATGGCAGGAATTAACTATGAGTATGTAGGAACTAAAAGGAGAGAAATTAAGAATGGGTGAAAATATGGCAACTGGCAATGAGTGGATGGGTTTTTTTTTTTTTTTGAATTTGGTTTCTGTTTGAAAACTAAGGAAATGAGAAAGAACAGAAGGAAAAGCTTATACTGACTTAGTGTGACCAAAAACGAGAACTCGGCGAGGTTTTGTTTTTATTTTGGAATTTAGTTTTGTTGAAAAACAGAAGGGAAGGAAACAAAGCAGCAATAGGAAGAAACTAAAAGAAAGAGGATAAAGGGCAAAGTTGCAAAATTCCAATAAACCAAACCTTGCTTTACTTTGGCTTTTGCTTATTCCACTTACGAATCAAGATTCCTTCTTTCTGCCTCTGCTTGGCTTGGCTAATCTACTAACGTAACCTCTAGGCGTGGCTATCCCTTAAGGGGCTGGCATATTCTTTTCTTTCCTCCCTAAAAGATAACACTCATAAATTAGTCGTAATATTTAGAATATCTTTCACCTTCCACTGTGCATCTTTAGAGGAGAAAAATTCTCCATATATATTGACTTCAATTAGATCGTATGTGACTTCCAAAAATTATAAATTAAAGAATGAGTTGTATCATTGATTTTAAAGAGCTTATACCAAATTATGCCCCAGTCTCTACCATCCCTTTATAAAGATCTCCAAAAGATTTCGCTACCTATCCCCTAGTCCTTGTAGGGTATAAAGAGCACAGTAAAAATTATTCCCATCTAGGTCTTAAATCGACTAACTCCTTGTCCTAGGATAAAAAGCTCTGTACTATGGAGAAACTGATCACTCCCAATCCTTACTGGGCTTTTACACAATGCTATTTGAAGATCCTAAGTAATTACATTAGTTTTTACTCAATTAATTAACCCCTAAGGCATAATTCAATTCATAAACCAAATCACATCAATCCAAACACAAGCGCATAAGCATATATATAATAAAACCACAACTTCAATATAAATTATCAAACAATAGGGTTCCAATCAATCTTCTAGTTGAAACATTTAGCTATCCATTTTAAACAATATTATGAAATCTGAATATATAAAAATAATCAAAGACAAAACCAAGGGTGTATTGGTAAGTTCAGTGTTTAATAATAAAAAATAGGTAACCTTTTGTGGAAGCTGAGGAGCTTCCTTCCCTTAGAATTTAATAATCCTTTTTTTTTTTTTTTTGTTGATGCTATCGCCAACTTACTTATATTCTCATAAGATAAGTGGTTTTGAAATCATTATGCAAAAGAAGTGTGAGATGGAAAAAGAGACAAAGGGTATCTTCTTCTTGTCCTCCAAAGTATAAGTATCTCTACAACATCTTTTTTTTCTTTTTTTTCTTTTTTGACAACATCTGTAAGAGTTATATTCCCCACAAGCCTTATCTCCTATTGCCCCCCTACACTTTCCCTTTCCAAACAAGGCACGCTAGAGCAATAGTATGGTACACAGGATTAGTAGCTTTTTTGTCATATTTAATTATGTTCTTTCCCAAATCATTGGTCCCACCAGAAATTCTTTAGCGGAAAAAGATCAGATTCTTGCACCTAAATTTGTTATGATATTTCCTTCATGAAAAAATATAAGGGATATCTCACTTGCTTGTCGTTCAAGAGACTTACAATCTTCTCAGTTTCTACTACTTTGGTTGTGCAACATTATCAGTTTCTACTGTTAAGTGCTTTCTTGTTTTCCTTGCATTAAACTAGTCTAGTCAATCTTTACTTACTAGGAATTCTAAGAGAAGTTATAATTTTCTAGAGACAAGCCGATTGACTGGACCAACTCACAGCCTGCCTCTCATCCATGAACTAAGATGTCGACGATCCTCCGATTCCTCGGATCAAGGCCTTGAAATGAACTGGGCTAGAGAACTCTTCCACACAGTCTCGAATTTCAGAATTTAACGAGGACTCGTATGGCTGGGACAATTGGGATGGCAACCCGCAATGCTTAAAAAAAAAAAAAAAAAAAAATCACCAAGCCGAGATTTTGCGTTTATAAGCCAAGAGGCTGCAATACGTAGGTTTGAACCTATTTACCTACAATAATTTCTATTTAGGCTCGCTTGGGAACCCATAAAATACTAGGAGAGGAAAAAATGCTAAGAAAATTATTTTCTGTTGGTTTCACGTGATAAACATTATAAAAGGAAAATCAAATACAATCAAAAATTCCTAAAATTTTACATTTTTTAATTTTTTAATTTTTTAATCCTCATATAATAGAGAGAAACAAATAAAAGTTTGAATAAATATAGAATTAGTTTATTAAATTTTTTTAAGCTCCTCAAATTTGTAGTGTAACTTAGGACTCGGGAGATTGGGACAATTGGTATGGCAACCTACAACAAGAAAAAAATCAAATGTAGGTCAGATTTTATGTTCATATTAGAGGCTTAATACAACTGTCTAAACCTATTTTACCATAACACTTCCTTTAGACTCGTTTGAAACCCAAAAAATACTAGGAAAAGGTAAATATGCTAAGCAAAAATTATTTTCTTATATTTCCTCAAAATTTTACAAATTTTTAATTTTTTTTTTTAATCCTTATATATAATGTAGAGAAACAATACATGAAGGATGGTATAAGATAAGTGGCTTTTGGGAATCATTATGCAAAAGAAGTGAGACTAAAAAAGAAACAAGGGTATCTTATTTGTCCCTCCAAAGATAAGTATCTCTATATGAACAATCTTTTTTTTTTTCTTTTTTTTCTTTTTTTTGACAAACATCTGTATGATTTATATTCCCACAAACCTTATTCTCTATTGCCCTCACACTTTCCCTTCTTTCTAAACAAGGTTGTGCTCTTATTTTAGCACATCACAGAGCAACAAAGATGGTACACGGATTATGCGTGCTTTTGTTTACACCTGATTATCTCATTTAATTATCTTCTTTCCCAAATCATCGGTCCCACCAAAATCCTTTACGGAAAAAGATCAGATTCTTGCACTCGAATTTGTTATGATTTCTTTCATTGAAAAAGATATGATATCCTCACTCTGTTTGCCACTAAGAGATTTACAATCTTCCGTTTCTACTAGTTTATTTAAAACATTATCGCTTTCATCACATGTTTTCTGTTTCAAACTAATGAATCTAGTCAATCTTTTACTTAATACAATTCTAAGAGAAGTTATGTACCTTTCTAGATGTCACTTGACTGACCACCATAGCTGTCTCTAATCCATGAAATCCATGAAGTCGATGATCCCTTTGATTCCTTAGACCAGGTGTCTTGGAAATGAGCTGGGCTGGAGAGAGGGGTTGAGAACTCTTCCACGGGCCGGCCCACTGTGAATTTAACGAGGACTCGATGGTTGGGACAATTGGGATGGCAACCCTGAACAATCAAAAAAAAAATCAACAGGTTGAGGATTTTATGTTCATGTTAAGCTAAGAGGTTTAATACGTAGTTCGAACTTATTTTACGGTGCACAATTTCTCTTAGGTTATGTTTCGAACCCATAAATATAGGAATAGAAAAAATGCTAAGAAAATTATTTTCTTATGTTTGGTTTCACCATAAACATTATAAAAAGAAAATCAACACAATCAAAATTCTATAAATTTTAAGACATATTTTTAATTTTTTAATCCTTATATAATAGAGAGAAACAAATAATAAAAGTTTGAATAAATATGTAGAATTAGTTTATTAATTTTTTTTAAGCTCTCAAATTTCGTAAGTATAACTAGGACCTCAGATAGTTTGGACAATTGGTATGGCAAATCTACAACAAGAAAAATCAACAACCGAGATTTTATGTTCATATGCTATAAGAGGTTTGAACACAAATCTGGCTCGAACTCTATTTTACCATAAATAATTTCCCTTTAGGCTCTGTTTAGAACCCGAAAAATACTAGGAAAAGGAAAAACATGCTAAGAAAAATGATTTTCTTATATTTGGTTCAACGGTAGAAATTATAAAAGAAAATCAAATACAATCAAATTCCTCAAAATTTACATATTTTTACTTTAATCCTTATATAATAGAGATAAAACAAATAATAATGAGTTTGAATAAATATACAGAATTAGTTTATTAAGTTTAAACCTATTTTTTATTTTCCTTCAAATTTTCTTTCCTTCCATTTTTCCTCTCTATTTCTTCCTTAGTACTTTCAGTTCCAAAACAAAGCCTGAATTAAGAAATAGATTTGACAAAAAGTCAAGAATATCAAATTTGATGGAAAAATTTTCCTCTAATGCTTCAATTATCCAAATCCTCTACAACAAATTAACCCAATTTGCAAGCAACAACCAAAAATCATCATTCTATCCTTTAACATAAAATATTAGAGAAGGGATGCTTTCAAAACTCTGTTTTATTTTTCTAAGAAGTTTTCAAAATACCCTGAGTGATGGACTCATAAAAGATAATAAATTATAAATTTCTGACAAATTAATGGAACTGCAAGGACAAAAGGTAGATCTAAAAACATAACTTAAAAAACTGTATGCAATTGGCATCTCAATTTTACCATTAAATTTGTTCACATGGTTGTGGCAATGAAAATTACAATAAGAGCATGAAATATGCATCATGAATTAGGCCGAAAAAAGTACCCATAACCAATGATTATCCCATTAACACAAAAAAAAAGATATCTATCAAATGGAATGGACAGCAATATGTAACAACAATACACGAAAAATGATAAATTAACTATAATAACAAAACAATAAAATTAACTCAACTAACTTTTTGAAAGAAGAGTTTCGCTTCTAGAAATTAAGGGTTAGGAGGCTAGAAAGTCCTTCATAGAAAAAGCTAGAAACAGTTATTAAGAAATTAGACTACTGAATCTGATTCTGGAAGCCTCACCCACATAAATACAACTTTTCATCATTTCAACCTCAGATCATTTCAACTGCCAATTCTTCTTGGTTCTTGCCCCTTTACAAAGCTACCTATGTATCTCTGATTTAACCAACGAATCTTCATTATAATCTTCTTCTTCTGAAGTGATTAAGTTATTCGAACCAATTCAGAATCACCTAGGACTAGAAGAGAGAGAAAGAGAGTGAGTGAACAATACTTAATGGGGACTGACGTCACTGGATGTAATGGTGGGTGGGTGGGTCAACCTTATTCATACCCCGAATGTTATAAAGCTTATGAATGAAGAAAATATTAATAAAGAGGGCACTGGCACATTATTTTGAGGTGGACAGAGGGCCAGCTGTTTGCGGCTGGCATTTGAAAAGGAAAAGTCCCCATCTTTCCATATGAGTTTCATGGGACCTTCATAAACTCAGAAGACTTACAAATTAAGCTTAGAAGAGACAATGCGTGTGTGAGAGAGAGAGTTGAAAATAGATATTTTACCCGAGAGATAGACAAGTCCCCGGATTTCTCCTAGAATTCGGTATTTTTCTTAAGGTTTTTAGTCTTTTTGAATTTTTCTTTAATAGAATTTTGATTTTCACCTGTTCCCTTACGTGTCTCTATAAGGTAGAGAAAATTTCCATCCTCGACCTTTCTCTCAACACTACCCTACTGTATAAACAAAATAACAGTTTTACAGTTTTACCTTATTTATTCTTGCTTAATTTCTACTTTGAGCTTACATGTTTGGATATGCTCTGCATTCCCTTCCTCTTTTAAGGAAGAAAAAAGGAACCACTGTTGTAAGAAAATTAGGTCCTCGACAATGGACTTAGGTTTGGTTTGATCTTGGGATTATTGTAATTTATATGGAAAAATGATGTTAGAGGTATCAATGTTAATCATGTGTTAAAGCTCTTTTTACTAAGATTATGATCGATGGCCAGTGTTTTAAGTAAATAGAGGATACTGGAAGAAGAAGGGCATGTATATAATTAGTCATCCTGATCATTGAGTTTTCTATTGGGTCAATCCCAACTGCCTACACAAATATCTAATAATAGATTGCCTCTCGCACAAACCACATCTTTCATTTGGAAAGCGTTGCTGAAACTTCCACATGTTCTAATTTCAAATGTTTTCTTGGTGACCTCCAATCAATTTCCATCCTCACGTTTGCTTCTTTGTCTAAATTACAACTTAGGGAATGCTTAAAACTAACCTAGAGGAATAGGTATGACTGTTTTGAGTGAAAAGATTTAGAATAAAGATAAAAAAAAGGACCCCATATATGGGCTAGCTAATTTTGGTAAGCAGCAATGTGATCAATAAAATGCAATCGTCATCGTATATTGATATCAAAATAACAACAACAACAACAACAACAATAATAATAATGATAGTCTTATAACCATAGAACAATCTTTAGATATCAACCTTGGGAAACCATGCAACCTCGTTGATTTATACTTTCTAAAATGATGCACTCATCCATGACACTACTGACAGATGACACAGGTCTAACAGATGGTTTTATTCAAGGTTTCACCCTACACAATCAAAACTTGATCCTCTAAGATCACCCTGGATTTTCCTAATATACTTTCATGTGGTTCTTTGTCTCTTTTGTTAAAGCTTTATGTTAGTACTGTTAAGGACATTGATCGACATTAAGGGTATTGTTATGATCAGCATTTGGACAACAATTGTTTATCGATTGGTCAATCGTTGTCATAAGCTCCGAATAGGTTCATCTATTATAGCTAACTATTATTCAAGATCGTGAGGGTAGTAATGCTATCAAGCCCGAAGATCTCGCAAAAGCGATGTTAATAAATGTACTTTCCTCATTGAGAGTTTTCGCTTTATTTAATTCTTAAAAAGATAATTAGAAGTTGTGATCATGCAGATGATGATAAAATTAGTGATAGTGCCACTTAGTAGCACGTAATATAAATATTAGCTTATAGTTGTTGGTTCCATCAGGTCATAATGATGCAGAGGATAGTAGCAAAAGCAAGTAGTTCAACTGAGCAGTATTAGACGCGTATAGCAAAGAAGAATAAAGAATAGCATCAAAAGCTATGATGCATGAAATTTACAGTACACAAGGCACTAGAAGCCCAACGACACCACAGAAAGATTTGAAACAAACATATTATATACATTGGTATATCTAATCTATATCAACTTATCAAAGTATTATGTTAACAGTTAAAAGCCTCATACTAATAATTGGTCAAAATGAAGCAAGGTTTTGAATTTAAATATCTGAATCATAAATTGAGCAACAATGATTGCAACCCATTGTTCGCCAAACTTAACTTCATCCAACATACCTAACTTACATATTGTAGTTGTGTTAATAGCAACCACACTTGTATTTGCTTTGTCTAATTCCTAATATGTTGATTCTATCCTTCTAACATAAAATATTAGAGAAGGGATGCTTCCAAAACTTTGACTTATTTTTCTAAAGTTTTCAAAATACCCTGGTTGATGAACTCATAAAAGATGATAAATTACTGAAAGATTAATGGAACTACAAGGACAAAAGGTACATCTAAAAAAAAAAAAAAAAATTAATAAACTGTATGCAATGGACATCTCAATTTTACCATTAAATTTATTCGCATGGTCAGGGTTATGAAAACATAATAAGAGTATGAAATGGTAACATGAATTAGCCTAAAAAAAAGTACCCATAACCAATGATTATCCATTAACATTAGAACATATCTATCAAATGATGGCACCTACTATCTAAAACAAAAGAAAGGGGCTATGAAGTAGTTGTGAACCATATTTACAATTGAAGGACGTAAAACTCATCGATCGTGAATAATATAGATGTCATCCATAGTTCAAACAAAATATTAATGGCGATCGAGGAGTTTATTTCTCATCAACATAAATAATCAACAATTGGAGGATTCATAAGGTTTACAACAAATTTTTTTAATTACTCGAGATATTTGTTATTTCTTTATACTCAAATAAATAATACATATTTGTATATATATATACATATATATATATATATATATATATATATATTTGTATAAGATGATTATATTATTAATGGATCAAACAATAAAATTAACTTCAACTAACTTTTGAAAGAATTTCGTCTAGAAATTATACAGGGAGGCTAGGAAGTCCTGACAGAGAGCTAGAAACAAAGGGATAAATCAAAAAGCGCAAACCCAAAAAATGCAATGCACCAAGGAGAATGCTTTGCCAAAACACGCGATCTCTAGCAAGCATAGAAACCATTGTACCTAAGCACTCCTACCTACAACCATCTCCTGCATCACGTAACGTAGTTGGAAACCATTTACCCATTAAATGATGGAGAACAAATCAACAACGTATGCTAAATATTCAAAAGTCAAGCCGACGCAACTATTAAAGCACAAAAAGAAAACAATGAATGTGTAGTCCAGCTCAAAGTCACTAATCAAGACATGATATAGGCTTAAACCCAAAGCCCTCCTCATTCGAGTAGATGATGGTCACCGCCTTCTAAAGTTCCATATGCCTTTCATGGACCTTCATAAACCCGAAGACTCGGGAAATTGCTAGAAGAACCAAATGTGTGTGTGTGTGTGAGACGAGAGAGAGAGTTGAACTCAATAAGCAATGTAGTGCTCCTCTTTAATGCATAATAACATAGTCTCGCCCGCAGGAAATAATACACAAAAGAGGACTTTAACTGGATAGACAACGCCGCATTCTTTGCAAGGCAATTTTGTTTCTTGCTTTCCATATAGTCCAAAAAGACATAAAGGTCGCCTCCATAATATCCTTTCTTTTTTTTCCACTAAAGACTTCTCCACCCTTCCAAAGTTTGTAAGACAAACTAGGGAAGGACCTAATGAACACTAAAAAAAAGAGAAGATGTCCATAAAAAACCCTTTGTTACACCGCAATGAAGGTGATATCTGTATTGTTTTCTTTTGCTTTACACAAAGAAGATGATAGCCAAGGGTCTTCCCTCTCTAAATCGGGTCAAGAGTCGAGGCCTCATGTTGCCTCCCAAGCAAAGAAGCATTATCTCTGGATCGTATCTAAGGTCGCTAAATGATGTTTAATAGAAATAACCATAGGGAGCGTAATCCAACACTTTAAACATGGACTTGATAGAGAATAGCCCATTTTTCTTCCACCCATCTCACCTTGTCCTCCAAGCCCCGGTTGCACTTTCTGCTCGCCTAAGGTAAGAAATTGCTTACTCCCCTCCACCCCAATCATCAAGGGTCTCAACAAAGATTCCAAAGATCCTCCTCCCTCGTCTGCTCCACATCTTTATTACAACGCTCAGGAGCAAGAACAACAAATGTATTGAGGAAAGCATCACACAAAAGCCATTGAACCACACCCAATGAGTCTTTCCAAAAGTAATCCCCCGCTTCTTTCCCACATTACCCACCTCAAATACCATTTTTCCAACCACGCCTCCCATCCCTTTCTAAGTTCTTTTCCAAACATCAACTCATGGCCAGTCTCTCACCATTTTGGTACACCAACCACTCCTGATCCTCTCCATACTTAACTCTAATTAAAATATTCCAGTACGAGCCAGATAAAGCGCCAAAACCCATTTACAAAGAAGGCCTACAAGAATAGACAATTTCTTAATCCCTAGTCCTCCACTCGTTTTGTCTCGACAAACCACTTCCCAGTTTACTAAGTGAGGTCTTCTTTCTAGTATGCTTCCTCCCCATAAAAATCTCCTTTGAATCCGTTTAAATCTCATTCTAACCAATCTAGGGATAGGGAATAAGGACATGAAATAAATGGGAATGCTAGCCAAGGTACTCCGAATTAAAATCATCCTACCACCCTTTGAAATGTAGATTATCTTCCACATAGCCAGTCTTCTTCGAATTCTCTCTTCTATTCTATCCCAAGCCTCCACTGATTTGAAAGCAGCACCCAAAGGTAACCCAAAATAGGTGGATGGTAGACTACCAACCTTACATCCAACTCCAAAGGTACTCAATTTCTTTATTACTAAGATTATGATTAATGACTAGTGATTTAAGTAATAGAGGATACCGGCGTAAGAAGGTGATAACAACATCTTGATCATAGAGTTTTCCATTGGGTCAATCCCAGCCACCTACACAAATATCTAACAATAGATTGCCTCTCGCAGAATCCATAACTTTCATTTGGAAAACGTTGCTGAAACTTCCACATGTTCTAATTTCAAATGTTTTGGCACCCCTCCAATCAATTTCCATCCCTCACGTTTGCTTTTCTCTTTTTGCTCCAAATTACAACTTAGGGTATGGTTGTTTTGAGTGAAAAGATTTAGAATAAAGATAAAAAAAAAAAGGTAACTTTACATATGGGCCAGGCTAATTTTTGATAAGCAAAGAATGCGATCAATAAATGCACCGCTTCGCTTAAACCACTCATCAGAGAGTATGGCACCACCATCATCGTATAATGATATCAAAATAACAACAACAACAATAATAATCTCACAACTATAGAACAATCTTTAGATATCACCCTTGGGAAACCATGCAACCTCGTTGATATATACTTTCTAAAATGATGTACTCATCCATGACACTACTGATAGATGGCACCGGTCTAACAGATGGTTCTATTCAAGGCGTTCAATTCTACACCCATCAAAACTTGATCCTCTAAGATCACCCCGGATTTTCCTAATATACTTCTCATATGTGGTTCTTCCTCTCTTTTTCTAAAGCTTTTGTTAGTACCGTTGAGGACATTGATCAACATTAAGGGTATTGTTATGATCAATATTTGGACAATAATTGTTTATTAGATTGGGTCAACTGTTGTCATGCTTCCAAATAGGTTTCATCTATTACAACCAACTATTACACTCAGCATTAGGAGGGTAGTATTTACTAAGTCTCAAGATTGCACAAGCATGTCTTCATCGAGTTTTAGCCCATTTAATACTTAAAAGATAATTAGAAGTTGTGATCGTTGAGATGATGATAAAATTAGTGATAGTGCCAACTTAGTGTATCGTAATATAAATATTAGCTTATAGTCATGGTTCCACCGGTCATAATGATACAGGAAGGATGGTAGCGAAAGCAAGCGAACAAAGAGTAACTGTGAGCTATGATAGGCTTAGTAGCAACAAGAATAGCAATAGCATCAAAAGCTATCATGCATGAAATTTATAGTACACAAGGCACTAGAAGCCCAACAATAATAGGATACCACCACAACAAGAACACATCGTAAGAAATTGTGTTTATGTAATGTACATGTTATTTATATACATAGGTATATATCTAATTTATATCAACTTATCAAAGTTTTAGGCTTCATAATTAATGGCCTCATACTAATCATTGGTCGCAAGAAGCAAGGTTTAATTAAAATGCATCCGCAAATCACAATGAGTTACAACAATGACTGCAACTCCATCAAGCTAGCTCAACTTAACTTCATCCGATACAATTTAACCATATAGTTGTAGTTGTGTTAGTAAAGAACCACGTTTATATGTGCTTCGCTTGATTCCTAATATGTTTATTTAAATTAATAATATCATAATTACTTTATACTCCAAAACCGTTGTATGCTTGCAATGTGTTTTAAATGCAATCTATAAGAGTAGACATGTTAGAACCCTCCATATTGAAGGAATTTAGATGCATAATTCCAGCAACTTATTCTCACTAGGCATGTTTAGTCACCATTTCACCGAGTTTGAATACTGTGTAATTTTAAGGAACTCAAGGTTCAGGCAGGTTTTAATGGTATTTCTACTCATTTCAAACACCATACAGCAAAATATGTAATCATGTTTATGGCAAGAAGATATAGATACCATGGACATAACTACAAGCATCATATTGTCAATCTGATGATGTGATGGATTGACAGATCAGTTAAAATGGTATTACCCATTTTCTAATAAATGCATTTATTGAAATATCTGCTAGCCAACTACTGACAGATCCCTATAGAATGTGGATTTCCTCATTATTTCTTTTTTCTTGTATATAAAATACAGAAAAAAAAAAAGTGTAATCGCACAACAAAAGTCCATATGGCCTTCCGCTCAATCATGGGGGACCTCCAATACCACTATGGGAAGAGAAAAGTTTAAATTTATTGCAACAGTAAATAGAGGTATACATGTATATCTGCTGTTAATAACCAATCAATATCTTATGTATTCTAAACAACATCCAAGAACAAAGTTCAAAGTTTTTTGTGTCAGAAAATATAACTACAAACGGCAGTAGACCTTAGATGTAAATTAATAGAGATGAGATATATAAACCAATACTAGTGTTTCTTGGATCCTACATTCCAACGGAAATAGAGAAATATAAACTGAAAGCAGCTTGGCAAGCTTTAGGTTTGAAAGATATAAACAATTTATAATGAAGAAACTAAGTTAGGTGATCACCACAATACTGATAAAAGATGTCCAAAGAATTCGCCAAAGTAAAAAAATGGGGGCAAACATATGGGAGAAAGGATTGGATTAACAGTACCACAAAAACGGCAGTAGACACCTTAGATGTAAATTTTTTCAGCATGGCTGTGGTATAAACAGATAACCGAGCTGGCGTCCAATAGGGGCAAAACTAAGCACTTGAAACTTTCCCAGCAAAGGCACAAACGATCTCTGCTGCCATTTCGTCTCTGTTACTTGGATTTCTGGGATTTGGAAAACAATTGGGAAGTAGGAAAAGTCAGCAACAATTGATGCTGTGTGACCAAAACGAGAACAGATCTAAGTATTTTTTTTTTTTTTTGGAATTTGGTTTTATGGAAAACAGAAGGGAAATGAGAAAAAACAGAAGGAAAAGCTTATACTTGATGCAGTGTGACCAAAAACGAGAACTGGTAGTTTTTTGAACTTGCTTTGTTGAAAACAGAGGGAAGGGAAACAAAGCAGCAATAAGAAGAAACTAAAAGAAGGGAGCCTCGGGACAAATGATAGAGAAGAGTATTTGTTGAGTCAGGACTGCAGGGTTCCAAAACTCGGCCGAGTCGGGGGCCGCGCCGAGTCCGATGTTAGGCTGAGATTCCAAGTCAACTCGGTCTTCTTAGAGAAGAAAAAAAAGCCGATTCAGTATATTCAGACTCCATTTCTACCAATTACAACAACAAAAATCAACTTTTGTAAGAGAAATCTGAGATTCGTCTTGAAAATAACTAAAATCAAAACTTTTCAAGATTCCTCTTCAAGATGAACCAGATTTTTAATCCTAGCTGATGCCGCGATGGTGAGTAGACTATCTTGGATTTCTAACCCTAGACTTTCTCTGGGAGACCGGCGGCCGAACGATCCGTGGTGCGGTGGAGTTGGGCTTGAATGGAGAAAAGAGGCAGCTAGGCAGTTCGGCTGAGATTCTTATGTTTTGTTTGTTATGTAATAGGGTTATATTTTGCTTTATTATAATTTCACCTTTTATTATAATCAAAGTGGAAGGTAGATTTGTCCGCCTTTTCAAATTTAAGTTTCAAGTGCGGTTTTAAAAAAATTAGCCTTAAAACTATTAAATTGGTGAATAGGCAAGAAGTAAAAAACTGCTAATCATTTAATATCTTTATTTTTCCTAACATAACTTTAAAAATAAGTAAAAAATTATCATAAAACAATTAAGATATGTTTTATAAAAACATCATAAAAAATAATGGGTCTGGAAAATGTTAAGTGTTGAAAATGTTCTATTTCATTACATTAAGTTGAAAAATGTTCTTATTTGTAAAAACCCAAACTACAATCTTTAAAAATATTATGAAATCTAAATATATAAAAATAATCAAAGACAAAATCAGGGGTGTATTGATAAGTTCAGTGTTTAATAATAAAAAATATATATTGGGCTAAACGGACTGTCGGTTCAACCCCAACCCAAAGTCAACCCGGATTGGGAAACCCATTGGTCGACAACCGGTCTAGTTTTTAAAATATTGACCTGCCAAATTAAGCTTCACCTAGCTCAAAGGATCATTCCATTATAAAACATAAAGGCCTGATATAACCTATTTACAACTAATAATTAAAATTTGAATTCAACGAATAAAATTTTCTCTATATAAATAATACTTCAAATTTATTTAAAATCTCCATATTTTCAATAGTGAATATGTGTCAATCTTCCACACATCATTATGAAATAAAATCTCCATATTTTCAATAGTGAATATGTGTCAATCTTCCACACATCATTATGAAGGATCAAAATTAAAAACAAATAGTAAAAAAAAAAGAGGATAAGCACTGGAAAAATGGATCCCCTACTGGACCGCCCACACACACAAAGACAACTAGAGCTTGAACCCACTCGCTCCTCCCTTTTTCGAGTCCTGCTCACCTCGCTTCTCCCCTAAATGGAAACCCAACCAAACCCTCATCTTTCCTTACCAACAATATGAACCCCACCCTACCACCGACAGGACTCCATCCCAACAGTAATCACCTATTTTCCCTTCTCTCTCCTCCAACAAAAACCCAAAAAAATTAAACCCGAGGCCACCTCCTGCATTGAAAAAATCAAAATGCAGGGCCACTTGACCCTCCATTGTTCCCCACTCCACTGACCAAACCTTTCCCAAAACAAACTAGAAATACAAACAATAACTTGTAATGAAGGAAAATAAAAAAAAAAAAAAAAAAGGAAAACCTCACCTAAGCACAAAATCGGTGTTTGGCATTGTGGGGGAAGAAACCAATTTCATGATAGGTTTGCTCACTCTTGGACTCTTAAAACCCAAAACCAAAAATTTCAAGTTGAATATGATGATGTGGAGAAAACTACATAATTATTAGGATTATTTTTCAAACTACATTTTTTTAAGATTTTTTTTTAATTTTCTTATTATTTTTCGAAAAGTTCCCCAAAGTATGACACTACTAGAAAAATGACTTATGATAGCATAATTATAACAGGGGGGGTCAATAAAAGTTTGTGATTAAAAATATACATATTACCATATTTTTAAATTGATGGAAATGAAGGAAATTTTTATCAATTTTTAAGTCGGGGTTACTAGGTGGCCTTTGCTCTATAAGTCACTTTCCCCTTTCAATATAAGACAAAAAGAATCCATGTTGATTTCTAGGATTTCAGGAAAATCAAGACCTTATTTTTTCTATTTTATTTTTATTTTTAAGGTCCATGTAATTTATATTCCGTTTTGAATGAGTTAGTGCTGTTGTTTCTTCTATGAATATGATAATTCTTTTTATGATTTTCTGGTCTGTAATTAAAATTCCCCTACTCTCTCTAGTGCTTTAATTGCTGAGGTTTCTAAATTGGTTATTATTTGCTTCATTCCTTGTCCAAGCAAACTACAGGCAAACCTACAAAATTTGAACATGGTAAATAATTTATGGCCATTATGCTTCAACATCTATTGATATAGAAGATCATTATCCACTAACCATACCCACTTATTGCAGTTCCATCTTATCTCCAGCTATAACCCATAATTTTATTCCAGCTTGTCAATGTATCTAGGCACCTATCCATCCCAACAGGAGAAAATTAATCAGAAATCCTGTACCATTTCTGAAAAGTCATGTACTAGCACTTGAGCAATTGGTCATGGTGGGATGTGTTTATTTATTTTTATGGATCAACTACAATGTCTGATTTAGGGTTTTTTTTTGTTCATTTATCATGATTGGGCTGAACTCACAGTGTCTGCAAATTGTGTTTATTGGATTAATAATTTAGTAAAAAGAAGGATGAGATATCATAATAGCTTTCATGCACGATGCCTATGAAACCAACATTAAAGACAAATTTAACATCACAAAAGACCAAACACCATCCTTTTCTGTTTCTTCCTTTTTCTTCTATCCATCCTTGTGTGTTGGGCTGTTGTTGTTTCCTCCTTATGATCCCTGCTCTGAAACTGCTGCTGCTGCTGCTGTCCTTGTCACTTCCCCTCTTTCTGTCCTTGTAACTTCCCGTGTCACAGTTGGAGATGGAGCTATAGGGTAGACCTGTTTGCTAATCTGTTACACAAGTAAAATGTTCCCCACTGTAAGTTTCTCAATACCCATCTCATAAATCTCCTTCTTGATGCATTGCCTTCTGGAAAATTTGCTCTGTGTATCCGGTTTCTATCAGGTTGTCTATTGTCTAAGAAGTCATTGAATCTTGTCCAATTATGATAACAACCATATCCATTTTATAGCTCAAATTCTAATGGAGGGTTCAGACTCACCCCTTCATCTGGTCTGGTTCCAGTGACTGTTCAATCACAAAATCACAACACAAAGTGTGAGTTAAGGGAAGGAATCTTGATCATTCGAGAGCCTAAACTCCTAGAAAGACAATTAATTTGAGGGTCTTTTTTTTTTAATTCTTTGAGAGTTTGCAGACTAACCTGTCACACTTTTCTCCATAAACCTCACGGTACTCTATCTTGGATCTTTTTGTCTAAGGGCCTAAAATATAGTACACTGATGAGAAGATTGAAAGAAAACTACTAACAAAGATAACTAGATTACAATTTAGACAAACCTGAAAGTCTATCATTAGCCTTTGAACTTCTTTTGTCAATGAACTGAGATTTGAAGAATGGTTAGACCAGCGAATTGCTAAAATTCTACTTTGTAAAAGAAAGGTTAAGTAAAGTAATTTGTACCGAATTTGTTTTGTACTTTTACATACTTTGTCATGTTCGCCCTGATCGATCAACCCTCATTCCCTTTTCACAGCCAAGCTTTTCGATTGTTATTCAGCTCTGAATAAAGGAGAGGAAGGAATCAGAAAACAACAGAACAAGCATAATGACAGGCTGCTTAGTCTCACAGTTTTGTCTATTGCTTCTAGTTTTGCTCTGACATTTTGTGCTATCTTTCCCACTTCATCAACATCTTTCTCCATCTGCTTTTGGATTTGCTAATGATGTACCCACTTGTGAGCAATTGAAGTAGCTAGGATCAACTATACAATAAACATAAAATATGAGTAGCAGGCAAACATATTCATAGTCATTATTGGGAATGTAATAGCATTGAACATCTACTTCAGACACAAATTCTCAACAGATGTGAGGGTGAATGAGAATAGTTTAATTTTCATAGCAGACGCTTTGGTAACGCACTCTCGATTCCTCTAGCATCCCGCAAAGAGCTTAAATTTTGAGATTCGGGAGTAAAATTGTGACTACAAAGAAACTACTCGCATCAAGCAGTTAAGTTAGTAATGTGTTGTCAAAGGTCCTTTTTCGTTGGAAGGAAAACAGGCTTTCATTGGCTCCATCGGATCCCGATTCAAATTTGCGCTTTTACCGGGAGACATTGAAAAAGGGGGCTACATGTCGCTTCGCTTACTTTCAACCTCCATAGAGAGAAAGCTAATAACTAGAGACATGCACTTTGAGAGAAAAATATGCAAGAAGTGATGAGTTAATATTCTGGAGCATGACACGTATTTTCCATTTATTTGAACCAATACATCAAGATTAGTTGATTTACTTCCACTTATTTATCAAGCAGAATAAGGCACAAGAAGCAATTTTACTGGGGGTTCTAATTTCACTTTTTCTTGTTTGTGGCAAGAAACATATTAGATTTGAGTCGAACCCGATCATTTCTTAGATGATCTCCATTAAATAACCCATGGCCTCGAAATCGAAGGCATGCATTTTCTCTATCCATAGTAATGTTTATTGACTCTTTCGCTTCTTGTCTTCTTATTGTATACTTATTATTATTATTATTATTATGTATATTGAACTCGATATATATATGCAATTCACTGTGTGCCTATTCAGGTAGATACGAATTTCTAACAACCTAGATCACCATGAAGAACACAAACATCAGCGCATCGGAGAAAACACTGAAATTACATACCTTCGAATCCATGTGTCTCTTTTCTTTGCGTTGATGCGAACTGATGAAGATTAAAGAGGAATCGATCTCAAGATCTCAAGATCTTCTCCTAAATCACCCTTCAAACCGGCTTTTATGAGATTGCCATCACTTTTCTCAGAGAAACCAATGAGAGAAAGAATTTATGTGATAGGAAATGTATCTCAGGTTTGGGAGGGACTTGAAGCTTTCCTTAAATAGAGTTCCACCACTGCCCTCTCATAACGGGCCTGCCGAACTCACCACACACCAGCCACCCCATATGATTTATTAAGAAGCCTAATAAATCTCACTTAATTAGGACCAATCTTAATTCGCTTTTAATTCCAATTAATGAAGCCCACTTAATGAAAAATCCTTACATTCTCCCACTCGCGATATTAATTGAAACAAACCTGTGCGCACCTTTATATTCTCGAACACCGAATCATGGCGGTAATTGCATGTACTCATGCAACCCCTTCCCATGGTCATGAGTGTCTAACTTTACTGATATGGATCTAATATGGTAGTGTGTTTAAATGGACAATACCTCATAATGAGTGATACTTCATGTTATCCATTTTGTTAGTCCAAATTCTTCTTCTCCTTAAGTGTCACAAACCTAGCGTGTCACCGCAGAATATCCATTATGGTTCCAACGAACCCAGATATATATGTTACCTTGATAGTAACTTTTACTTAATGTGTAACAAAATATGCTATCGAGGCTAATCTTAAGAATGCCCCATAGCCTTATTCAAGGTTTACACAATGTTTCTGATATTTTCAACAGCTTATATGTACTCAACTCTCGATAAACCTACATCTACAAATACCTTATTGAATGTAAAAAGAAAGGATACATATTCAATTATTACAAATGTAATGTAATTGAATTGAACCTTTATTAGAGCAACTTAAAACTTAATAGCTCCCACTAATTCACAAGATCCCATGATACTCTAAGCCCATGTTAACATTACGTCGCTCAAATACACAGGCGGCGAAGGCCTTTATTAGCTTGACCGCAATCATATCATCCGCTGACAGGTTCCACGCAACGTCACCCCAAGGTTAACTTTTTCCTTTATGGTCAGGTATTTGACCTCCATGTGCTTGCACTTTCGAGACCTCTCGTTGTTGTTAATAAACAACACCGCAGAGTTACCGCTACAATACAACCGGTATGGGCCTATCCACAAAAATCAAACACATGCACTCTAATTAGGTTTCTGAGCTAAATCGGCTTGAGTAGTTGCCGAAAAGCATGCTACAACTCCGCTGTATGGTAGAGGATGCAATTAATTTCGGGTTTTCACTTTTCCATGATATCACCTCCCGCTAACTTAAAGATATAACCGCTGTTGACTTCTTTTCATCCCGACAAATCAAAGAAAGTCCGAATCAATACCCAACTAATTACGTAGGGTTCCGAACATGTTTGTAAATCAACATATAGTCTCATTCCTTCTTTGGTACCTCATAACCTTTTCTCGGCAAAGAACCCAACGATCAAGGCCCCGGCTTTCACACCGATATCCGCCAGGTCCTCCACAGAAGGCACATCGCCCAAGGCATACCAGCATTACTAATACTCCCAAGTGCACTAAAGATAAGGTATATTCTTCACTGGGCTTTCTATATCTCGATGAGGACATTGTGTGATAGACTCCAATCGATTTACCTTTACGCATGTGAGCAATTCCCGGCTTACATAGTTGCAGTGGCTGTTGAATCTATCTAAAACACGATCAACATATGCCCTCCGAGATAAACCAATAGGGGTCTCGCAAGAACGCATCCCTATGAATCTCAATGCCTAGGACAAAAGACGCTTTACCAGCGTCCTTCATATCGTTATCGGACAACATCCGCTGCTCATGCGTGAGACCAAGGTCACCGCCAGTAAAGGTGATATCATCCACATAGAGTATAGAAAATGAATTTCCCAATCGACTCATGAAGATATTAAGCATTGATCTACTTGTTCTCAACAAACCATAAGGAAGCAACAACATCTATGAAACTTCAAGTACCATTGTCTAGAAGTTTGCTTCGAGACCATAAATAGACTTTTTCGGCCTACATAATGGCTTATCTGAATCATTTGCTACAAAACCTTCTAAGTTGCATCATATAGACTTCTTCATTAAGGTCTCCATCGAGAGCGCTTTTTAACATCCATCCTGGGCTAACTCCATATCAAACGAGCAACTAATGCCACGATCACTAAAGAATCTTAGAAGATCATGAAAAGTCTGATTCATAGTCTACTCCTTCTCTCTCCGAGTGAAACCTTCGGGCTACCGCCCGGCTTAAACTTTCAATCTTTCCTTTTATGGTCCTTTTTAGTCTTATACACCCATTTTATAAATGCCCAACGGTCTATGACCCTCGTGTAATCTTTAACAAGTTCCCAAACTCCATTACGCTCATAGATTGAATTTCATCTCTATCAGATCTAACCAGCGCTCTCGGGATCACAAGAAACAGCTTCCTCATGTTATTGGATCGGGCCATACGTAACCTATATCGTAGTCTTGTTTCTCCTATATGGACTAAATAGTCCTATGGGTATACCGATCGTCTCTCCCTAAGTGATCTCCCATCGAGTAGTAATAGCTAGCTTATCTCGCACCTCGAGAGCCTTGGCGAACTTTTTATTGGGAGTCAGTTCTCAACAACAGATCCTCAGTCCTCAACAGTTCAATATGGTATGTGGGAGTTTCCACACTATTCAGATTAGAGGAGATACAGATACCACATTACTCACCGTATCATCATCCCCTATTAGCTCCGTGAGCGCCTACTTCTTCCTAGCCACACATCAAACTCCAAAAACTTAGTCGTCAGGATTCCACAATTCTGTGCCTCCATCAGATTATAGAACCGATATCCCTTTGAATGTTCGTAAGATACAAACACATCATGGTTCCGGAGTCCAACTTACTTAATGTTGATTATATATTCATCTCGCGACATCCCCAAACCTTAAGATGGTTTAAGCTAGGCTTTCGCCCAGTCCATAACTCAAAAGGAGTCAATGGAACAGCTTTCGTAGGTACACGATTCAAAATGTACAAAGCTGTTTTCAAAGCTTCACCCCATAGAAAACCTGGTAAATTTGTCCACTTATCACTCTTACCATTTCCATAAGAGTACGAGATCATGCCTTTCTGGGCCATACCATTTTCGTCAGACTCCTGCATAGTAACCGTGCCACTATCCTGCAGTCCTCTAAGTATTTGGCGACGGCTTTAAGCCGTCCAAGATCGCCATGTTGCCAATACTTCCACCCTGGGCCGTATCTTAACAACCTTATGACTTTTCCCACTTGTTTTCGACTTCAACAAAAAATTCGAATTTGTCAAGAGACTCACTTTTCTTTAATCAAGTACAAATAACCATATCGAGAATAATACTAATAAATGTGATGAAATAAAATTTCTACATGGTTGCCAAGATAAGGTCCACTATATCGCTGCGGAATGACTTCCCAACAAGTCGGAACTACGGATCGCAGCTTTCTTTCTTATTCGTCATTTTACCCCTACAACGTTTCACGACATTCTAAGTCATTTTATATGGTGCAGGATATTAGTCTTACACAGTTTTCTAATTCCATCCCAGAGATATGGCCAAGTCGCTTATGCCATAATGCATAAGACTCATCCTGTGTAGTGGTCTTTTTGAAAACAACCTTTTCACCGTATAAGCCACGTATATGTCATCGGGAGATAAACTTAATCTATATAATCCGTTGGACATATGATAAGACTAACCTTATTTGAATTAAGAACATTGAAATAATATTGCTCTTAATTTCAAAAGAATAATCATATGAATCCAAACATGATATCGAAACTAAATTCCTTCTAAAAGAAGGTACATAAAATGTATCTAACATCAACTTAAAAACCGTATCTAAAATTAAGATTACATCTCCCACGAACATGACTTCTCAAATTTCTTTCTCGCGTATCCCACGTGAGCTTGATTCATCCTTGTTTGCTTCCTCCTGGCTTATGAACCCATGGTAAATGCAACATGATTAGTTGCTCCACTATCAAGCCACCAAGAACCTGATGGTGCTTCGCATAGGCCGGGATTCACAAACAAGTATTAAAGAATCATTTACTCTGTAGTTCACGCCGACATCCGCTTTGAATTTGCATGCCCTTCTTCATGTGACCTTTCTTCTTGCAAAAGAAGCAAATGAATACCATCCTTTTCAAGAATGTCTTTCTGGACCCATATTGTACCGATTGGACTGATAGTTTCTCGAAAGACCTTTTCAGTTCGACTTTGAACTTCTTTATTCTTTTCTCTTATGGGAACTAGCAAAGATATAAGGCCACATGCTCTTATCCTTCTTAAGCTTTCTCCTCACACCACCCTTGCTATATCAAGTTACGATCGACCAAGTTTCATCTGGAATTGTGTCTGTCTTTATAATCCCAAAATCGTGGAAGGGGGGTGTTCGGCTTGATGCACAATGCAAGTATCAGAATGGTAACATTAAGAGCCTGGAGCCACTAGTCACCATCCCGAGGACATAATCCCTAACCCCACTGCACTATCATACTTCATGTCAAGAGTTTTAAGAAGTGTTCCAACCTCGCATTTGATGAAACTCGATTTTTGCAATTTATAGTCGCCATCATTTCTTAGCAAGACAGCTTCATCGTAAACCACTTTTCAAGTGTTCTTGTATGGATTTCTTCATTGTCAACAAGCAAATCCTATTGCTCCTCTCCCGTGCAAAGTCACTTTCGCCTTCGCACTAGAGGATGTGATATCTCCATTCGCTATCCATCAGAAGCGCCATGTGAACATCCACCATTCCAAACAGAAAGTCCCTTCCATTTTTAAAATCAACCAAAAAGAAGGATCTCTTATTGAAATGGAATTGCCAGCCACGTAAAATTGATCGAAAATAAAACAAAACAAGATAACTTCAAGATCATGTGAATACTCATACAGAGAATTACATACATCATCACATAATCAATTTCTGTATGTAGAATAGACATGTAGTTGCAAAGATTCTCCACATGATAGCCGCCATGAGAACATATTCTAATCCTTCGAAATCACCACCTTGGGGCTGCATTTAACCACAAGATCGCCATTTACGTATACGGCTACTTCGCTGGTATCCTCTCCATGAACTAACACATGATCACCTCCTTTCGAGTATGACCACGCACAAAACATGAGAGATCCCCATAATATGAGACTGATATTTCTCAAATCCAATCAAGTGTGCCACTACTTAGTCACAACCTCAATTGGAATCCTTGAAAATCACTCATACCTGCTGGATATAAACTTAATGTATCACATTCAATATATATAATGCCAATTATAATGTCTAATTGAGACAATAATGCTTTTAGATTCTACACACTCCCTATGTTGATATTCATGTTAGCTACCTTATGTATTTCCAAAACCATGAGAAATACCAAAATACGGAAAATACCCTAATATCTAGGCATACATTGGGTTCTATACGATTTTCTTTACATATCTTTAAAAGCTTCAATATACAAGCCTAATATACCAAATTGCAGAGAATTTCGATAATCGAATCAGAGGCATCAAAATTGTTCTAAAATTTCTCCTGACGCTTCACGCCACCGTGGTTCTACAAGGTGGAAGCGCCAGGCGTCACGTTTCAGAACCGGTCGGTTGACCGGCTCGTTCGACCGTTGACCGGCTGGATCGGCCGACCGGCCGCGGGTTGATCACCGACCGCTTCGACCGGCCGACCGCCTGTTTGATAAATAATCGGCCGACCGCTGGATCGCCTGGCCTGCGGACCGGCTCGGTTTCGATTATGACCTGCTCCGTCGATATCCGGCCCGTTACTGTCATCAAAGTCGACGCCACTAGACATCGCCGCCAGCCATCGTGCCACGCCACGTCACGCTTACGAATCAACTGGTCAACAAACGGACGGAGATCCGGCTTGACCGGCCTGTCGATCACGATGACGCCATTATGACGCCATCAGCCGCGGATCGCATCTCACATGGATCCGACGCCACAGGCGCGCGCGCCAGCGGGCGGCGCGGGGCTGCGGCGGCGAGCTCCGCCACGTGCCACCCAATCGCTGTGATCGCCTGGCCGTAGATTCCAAATATAAAAATTTAATTTTGATGTATAGAAAAATCAAATCGATGTATCGTCCGATTTTTCATAAAACCCAAAAAAATTCTCCAAATCCGTATGTTTTGAGTTCTAATCCATGGCTGCCGATACCAATCGAGGATACGAATTTCTAACAACCTAGATCACCATGGAAGAACACAACATCATTTAATGGAGAAACACTCAGAATTACATACTCAATCCATGTCTCTTTTCTTTGTCGATGCTGAATCATGAAGAGTCAGAAGAGAACCGACCTCAAGATCTCAAGATCTTCTCCAAACGACCCTTTGAAACTCGGCTTTGATGAGATTGGGTCGACTAATTTTCAGAGAAACCCGCATGAGAGAAATAACGTATGTGATAGAAAATGTATCCTTAGGGTTTGGGAGACTGAGCTTTCCTTAAATAGAGTTCACCACTGCCCTCATAACGGCCTGGCCGAACTCACCACACACCGCCCAAAAATTTCCATATGATTTATTAGTTAGCTCAATAACTCACTTAATTAGACCAATCTAATTCGCCTTAATTCCAATTAATGAAGCCCACTTAATGAAAAACTTACACTTATGTCTTAAAAGTGACGTATTTGGATTGAAATGTTACGAAAATGAGCCGATGGATCAAAATCATCAATAATCAAGGAGCACGGATGGAAAACTTGAATTTAGTTACTGGAATAGGAAAATTACAGCTGAGAAAACAAGGGATAGTAGGTTATTTTGAGAGAGCCACTTTTTAGTACAAACAGAAAGCAAATAACAAAAAAAGGAAAAAAAGAAAAACACCAATCAACACAAATTTCGATAAGGAGACAGTAGAATCATGAAAATCTGTCACTAATATAATTTTAAAATATGGATTAGCTTACCGCTTTTGTTATTGTAATATATTTTATGTTGCCTATCAAATATATATATATATATATATATATATATATATATATATATATATATATATATATATATATATATAGATATATATATATATATATATATATATATATATATATATATATATATATATATATACATATATATATATATATAATACGATAATCATTTGCATTATGTGTTAATTGACTTCAAGCCGCCAGTGATGAGCAAAACTTAAGTTGGTTATCATAAGGTGAATTGTCCAAATTTATAAATTCGAACGAAGACTTTAACTCACGAGCGTAAGTTTTTTTATTTATCATTTGTATTTTTAAGTGAATTTGAGTGGATTATTCAATGGAAAACACCATTAGCAAATGGGATGGTGAAGGAGGAGATGCACAGTGCCAAGGGAGGAATTTTGAATCACTAATTCTACTTCATCAGAAGATATTTTCAATAACCAGCTTGAATTTCGCTTTCACCATTTTAATAGAATGTGTACTTTGGCACTTAATAGAATCAGATTTAGAGTTTAAGAGCTGAGTCTCTTTATAATTTATAAATGTTGCCTTTCTTTTCTCCAATTTTATAAGTGTGGTATCATAGCTTCTGTTTCCCTTCAATTATTTTTTGAATCAACATATTCATATGGAACATATCTATGCAAAGTTTGAGATTTACAAAGATGTTTAATAGAATGCTTTATAATGGAATTTTAGAAAAAGATTATAGAAATTGGTGGACCAAAATTAAAAGAAAATATCAAATAAAAAATAATATCCATTAATATATTCAAAACAATTAAGGCTGGTCATTTTTCAAATCATGCTTATGTTTAACCCAGTCGCGTGGTTGAAGTTTGACCACAACCAACATGAGCTTATTGAGTTTCCCACCTAGATGATCAAAAAGCCATGATCATGCTATGACCATCCCTATACGGGTCAACCGCACCAACCACGGCTAAAAACCAACCCTATGACAAGGGTCAACCAAAAACCCCGATTATAAACCATCCCTACAATTTTCTTGTTTTCCAAATGAACGAATCTAGTCAATCTTTTACTTAATACAATTCTAAGAGAAGTTATACCTTTCTAGATGTCGCTTGACTGACCACCACAACTGCCTCTCATCCATGAAATCCATGATGTCGATGATCCTCGATTCCTCGACCGAGCGGCCTGAAATGAGTCAATGGGAGAGGGGTTGAGACCTCTTCCACCGGCCGGGCTCTGAATTTCAGAATGTAATTCCAGGACTCGTATGGTTAGGACAATCGATGGCAAATCGCACGCGAAAAATTAAAATCAACAAGCCGAGATTTATGTTCATAAGCTACAGCTTAATACAGTCTAAGCTATTTTACCCGGTGATAATTTCTTAGTTCGCTTTAGAACCCGCAGTACACAAAGGAAAGGAAATAAAATGCTAAGAAAATTATTTTCTATATTTGGTTTCATCAGAGACATTATGTGCCAGGTAACTAAATACAATCAAAATTCTCAAAGTTTGATATTATTTTTAAAATTTTAATCCTTATATAATAGAGAGAAACAAATAATACGTAGTTTGAAATAAATATGTAGGAATTAATTTATTAAATTTCTTTAAGCTCCTCTAAATTTTTGTAAGTGTAACTAGGAATTCAGATAGTCAGGATGGATCGATGGCAACCTGCAACATAAAAAAAAATCAACAGGCTGAGATTTTATGTTCATATGCTAAGAGGCTTAATACAACAATCTGAACCTATTTTACCAGCAATAATTTCCCTTTTGGTTCTGTTTGGAACCCGAAAAATACTTGGAAAAGGAAAAACATGCTAAGAAAAATGATTTTCTTATGTTTGGTTTAGCAGTGAAAATTATAAAAGAAAATCAAATTCAATCAAAATTTCTCCAAATTTTACATATTTTTTAATTTTTTTCATCCTTATAGAATAGAGAAAAACAAATAATGCGAGTTTGAAAAAATATGTAGAATTAGTTTATTAAGTTTAAACCTATTTTTTATTTTCCTTCAAATTTTATTTCCTTCCATTTTTTCTATCTATTTTCTTTCCAAGATTTCTTTTGAAGTTCCAAACTGAGTTTTAATGAATTAAGAAATAGATTTGACAAGAAGTCAAGAATATCAAATTTGATGGAAATTGCTTCAACTCCAAGATAGCCTAATAGAGTCTAGTGCTTCAACTATCCAATTTCTACAACAAATTAACCCAATTTGTGTTAAATAACCATAAGTCATCATATATCCTTTTAACATAAATTATTAGGAGAAGAGGATGCTTCCTAAAACTCGATTGATGAACTCATAAAAGAGTACAATTGGCAATGTATTAATGGAATTTCATGATAAAAGGTAGATCTAAAAAAGGCTAATCAAAATCAGATAGTACGGGCATTCAATTTACCATTAAATTAGTTCACATGGTTGTGGTAATGAAAATTACAATAAGAGTATGAATTATGTAAGACCCGAGAAATTTCAATTTCTGGAATAAGGGCAAAATCGTAATTTCGGCTTGTAAAATTGTATCGACTTAAAACTGCAATTTATTCTCTAGGATCTCAGATGATCTAAACCGATTACGCTTGAATCGCTCGAAAATCTATTAGCACGTAAAATTTGTAATTCTCCGAGATAGTCGACTTACACGCCGAGGCATCGCGTTTCGTGTCGTGAAATCGATTTTCTATGCGACTAAAGCGCACATATAGCATGTACTCAATGCACTACAAGTGGTAATGCAGAGAGAAACGATGAAAATGGACGGCCGGTAGTTTAACATCAAACTGAAATGATATTATACGGCATTTTTAATTACTGTTTACAAACGCCAAAATACTAATACAAGGCATCTTCCTCCTTAAATGAACCAAAGCAAAACGTGGGGAGCAATTTCAAGATCCAGTACCAATTATCATAGAGAGCCTTCAGAGAGAGAGAGGTGCTTCTCTCTAGAAATACGCAAGACCCTGGACCGGCCGTGATTCTACCTGAGCAGAAAACGTTTCGACAGCGGAAAGCAAAGTTACTGTGGACCCCTGGTTTGAGAGTTTTCGACAACCCAAGCAGTAGCATTTTCTCACTTGCGTTTTATCTCCATTTCTTGGGCTGTCATGTTTCGTTTGGTTCAAATAGGTCAAGCTTTCGATCGGTCCCAAACATCGGGACTCGACCAAGGTAAAATTTGAGTTCAAACGGAGCGTACCCCGTGGTCGTCCAAGGACCGAAATGGTGTAAAGGTTTCACTTTTGTAATCATGCTTTGATTGAATTGGGCTGAATGGCCTTGAATTTCTGGGCCCACTAAGTGAACCACATTTGTGATCTTTCTGAATACTAACCGAGGGTTTCACTATTCCCAAACAATATTCAAGAATATATTTTCGTAAAATTATGTGTTTGGTTACACTAATCGAATTGCTTACGTTTCAACATTAGCCCAAGGAAGCACTTCGTGTTTGAAATGCTAATTCTTCATAACATGTCAGATGATATTTTTTATGTAAATATATATTCATGTATATATATTTCGCATGTGGTTTAGACTCAGATTTGAATCGACATACATGCATTCCATATGCACTGGACACCGAGGATTTTAGGAGTGAGTGCATGAGACAAGTCTAGAGAAAAGGTTCGGAGGGTTGTCTAATAATGTAAAATGATCTGAGGGTAGTCCAAACTAAATAATATATCAACCGTCTGGATGCGTCAGCTTGATATATATTCATCTGAGGGTAGTCCATTAAACAAATACATATATCAATCGGCCTGAGCGGCCCAATCGATATATATATTTATCGAGGGTTGTCCACTAATAATATATAATTCTCATAATGAGGCTTAGGCGAGTGTGGTGAGAGCTCGCGAGGACTCTGGATCCGAAGTTGGTCATGTAGACATTCAAGGCAGGATCATGCATTTGCTTGAATGAGTGTTTATTTTGGAACATTGCACCGCACTTAGGTGAGGGGCCTTAATTTAGGCGATTCTCCCATCGAGCTTTAGCTCACCCCGTCGTGGGACTTCTTTATTTTTACAAAGTAATGTGAGCGTAAGTAGGGACTACTGGCCCCAGAGACCGAGAGATTAGAAGAAAATGGGACGTGGCTCGGGCTTGGACGATATCTCGCATGTGGCTGTAATTTCTAATTTTAATATATGTTGTATAAGAGCAAATTATTAACTCTTTTAAAACTATCGATATAGTTGTTGTAGTAGATGAGCATGTTTATGGCCAAGTACGCCTATTCATATTGTGAATATATTGACCGTTCGGGGATGTGTATTTCGCAGTTATGTATCTGGGGTAGAGCTCCCGTTACAAAGGAGACTTGGCCCGATTCGTGAAAAATGTCGGGTCACCCGACATTCACGAGTATTCCGTGCCAATGGGCAGTCAACTGAATTTCTGGGCTGGGGCATCACAAATTATGCATCATGAATTAGCCAAGGAAAAACCTATCAATGATTATCCATTAACATTAGAACATATCTATCAAATGGAATGACAGAGCAATATAAAATAACAACACTGCACATACAAATGATAAATTAACTACAATAACAAAACAATAAAATTAACTCAACCAACTTTTGAAAGAAAAGTTTCGCTCTAGAAATTAAGGTTAGGAGGCTAGGAGGCTAGGAAGCCCTTTATAGAAAGCTAGAAACAAAGGGATAAATCAGCAAATGAGCAAACCCAAAAAAAATGCAATGCACCAAGGAGAATGTGCCTCTTTAAGCCAAAATATCAGCATCCTTGCTAGCAAGCATAGAAACCATAGTACTGGTAATTCTACTTGAGGCAACTATTTCCCAGACCACATAACAGAGTTGGAAACCATTTACCAATTAAATGATAGAGAACAAATCAACAATGTATGCTAAATATTCAAAAAGCTGAATCTGATGCAGCTATTATTAAAGCAACAAAAAGAAAAACAATGGGAGGTAAGATTTTAATCCCAAAGCTCCTCAGGTCCTTTGAGAGTAGTCGATGGTCACTCGCTTCTTCTAAAATTCCATATGCGTTTCATGGGACTTTCATAAACCTTTCGAAGACTTGGCAATTGCTTAGAAGAGCCAATATGTGTGTGTGTGTGTGTGGGAGAGAGAGAGAGAGAGAGACAAGAGTTGAAAATGATATTTTACTCCGAGAGATGACAAGTCCCTAGATTTCTCCCTGACTTCGCATTTTCTTAAGGTTTTCGTCTATTTGAATTTTCTTTAAGAGAGTTTGGTGCAGCCCATGGTGTAATGAGGATTAGAGCTGCTGTTATGATTTCTTTCATTGAAAATATATGATATCTCACTTGCTTGTCACCAAGAGATTTACAATCTTCAGCTTACTAGTTTATTATGCAAGCATTACTGGGCCATCGTTACGCTTTTCTTGTTTTCCATTTAATCTAATCTAGTCAATCTTTACTTAATACAATTCTAAGAGGTTATACCTTTCTTTAGGATCAAGACCGAATTAATTACATGTTTGTCTCATCCATGATGTCGATGATCCCTCCGATTCCTTAGGACCAAAGGCCTTGGAAATGACGGTCAGAGAGAGGGGTTCCATTATCGGGCTCTAATTTACAAATTTAACGAGAGGACTCGATGGTCGGGACACTGATGACAACCCGCAACAAGAAAAAATCAATACCGAGATTTTATGCTCATAAGCTAAGAGGCTTAATACAATAGTCTCGAAACTATTTTACCGCATACTTTCTTAGGCCCGTTTGAAACCATAAAATAGTCAGGAAAGGAAAAATGCT
Source organism: Tetrastigma voinierianum (assembly GCA_016808115.1). NCBI lineage: Eukaryota > Viridiplantae > Streptophyta > Magnoliopsida > Vitales > Vitaceae > Tetrastigma > Tetrastigma voinierianum. The sequence continues at coordinate 23,203 of JAEQBH010009323.1, read as the reverse complement.
AAGAAAAATTATTTTCTTATGTTTGGTTTCACCATAGACATTATAAAAGAAAATCAAATACAATCAAAATTCCTCAAAATTTTACATATTTTTTAATTTTTTCATGGGAGGCTAGGAAGTCCTTTATAGAAAGCTAGAAACAAAGGGATAAAGTTCCATATGTTTACTGACCTTCATAAACTCAAGACTGCAAATGTGTGTGTGTGAGAGAGAGAGAGTTGAAATGGATATTTTACCTCGAGTGGACAAGTCCCTGTATTTCCTAGACCCTCGTATTTTTATGCTTTAGTCTTTTGAATTTTTTCTTTAATAGAGTTTGATTTTCGCCTTCCCCACGTGTCTTTTGCAATAGGTAGAGCAGCCCATCCCTGACCTTTTCTCAACACTACCCCAGTCAAGTAAACAAAATAACAGTTTTACAGCTTTACCTTATTTATTCTGCTTAGTTTTTATTTTGAGCTACATGTTTGGATATGTTCCCTTGCATTCCCCTTCCTCTTTTAAGGAAGAAAAAAAAGGGAACCACTGTTGCACAAAATTAGGTCTCTAATAACAGACTTTAGGTTTGGTTTGATCTGATTCATTGTAATTTATATGGAAAATTATGTTAGAGGTATCAATGTTAACTGGGTGTGTTAAAGCCTTTACTAAGATTATGGTTGATGGCCTATGATTTAAGTACGTAGGATACCAAGGTAAGGTTAAGGACATGTATATAATCAATATCCCGATCATTGAGTTTTCTATTAGGTCAATCCTAACCCGCCATGTAAATATCTAATAGATTGCCCTCACACAATCCACATCTTCATTTGAAAACGTTGTTGAAACTTCCACATGTTATACTTCAATGTTTTGGAACCCTCCAATCAATTTCCATCCGTCACGCTTGCTTTTTGTTTTCGCTTCCAAATTACAAATTGGGGTGGTTTGGCTGCTTGAGGAAAAGATTTAGAATAAAGATAAAAAGGAAAAAAAAAAGACCCCATATATGGGCTAGCTAATTTTGATAAGCAGCAATGCGATCAATAAAATGCAATCAAGCCGCTAAACTCACTCACTGTAAAGTATGGCACCACCATCATCATAGAATGATATCAAAATAACAACAACAACAACAATCATAATAATCTTATAACTATAGAACAATCTTTAGATATCACCCTTGGGAAACCATGCAGCCTTGTTGATATATACTTTCTAAAATGATGTACTCATCCATGACACTACTGACAGATGGCACCGATCTAACAAATGGTTCTATTCAAGGGTTCACCCTACACGATCAAAACTTGATCCTATAAGATCACCCTAGATTTTCCTAATATACTTTCATGTGGTTCTTCCTTTCTTTTGTTTAAGCTTTTTGTTTGTACTGTTGAGGACATTGATCGACGCATGATATTGTTAAGGATCAAAGATTGACAATAATTGTTTATCGACAATAATCAAGGTCATGCTTCCAAATAGGTTTCATCTCTTACAACCAACCATTACACTCAAAGATCGAGGGTAGTACGCTATCAAGCCCAAGATCTCGCATGCTACGTTACCAAATGTACTTTCTTCATTGGGAGTTTTAGTTCCATTTAATACTTAAAAAGATAATTAGAAGTTGTGATCGTTGAGATGATGATAAAATTAGTGATAATGCCAACTTAGTAGTATCAGTAATATAAATATTAGCTTATAGTTGTTGGTTCCACTGGTCATAATGATGCAGGAAGGATAGTAAAAGCAAGCTTAAACAAAGTAGGGTAACCGAGCAAAGGATAGCACTAGTAGCAAAGCAAAGAATAGCAATAGCATCAAAAGCTATGATGCATGAAAATGAGGTATACAAGGCAATTAGAAGCCCAACAATAATGTAGGATACCACCACGCAAGAACACATCATTAAATTACGTTTTTATGTAATGTACATACATATTATATACATAGTATATCTAATCTATATCAACTTATCAAAGTTTTATGTTTCATAATTAAAAGTCTTGTCTACTAATCATTGGTAAAAGAAGCAAGGTTTAATTAAAATGCATCCGCAAATCACAACGAAAAATAACAATGACCGCAACTCCACTGCTCTCGCCTAACTAACTTCATCCAATATACTGAACTTACATAGTTGTAGTTGTGTTAGTAGCAACCACACTTGTATGTGCTTTGTTTGATTCCTAATATGCTTATTAAAATTAACAATATCATAATTACTTTATACTCCAAAACTGTTGTATGCTTGCACAGGTTTTAAATGCAAATCTATAAGAGTAGACATGTTAGAACCTCCATATTGAAGGAATTTAGATGATGCAATTCCAGCAACTTATTCTCTTACTAGCATGTTTAATCACCATTTCAATCGAAGCTCAAGACGTGTTTCGTGAATCGGTTTCCTCGTGCAGGTTTGTAATGGCATTTTTACCTCATTTCAAACAATTCATGCAATAGGCTGATGTATTCATGTTCCTCATGGTGGGAAGATATATATACCATGGACATAATTACACACTATATTGTCAACCATGATGGGATATCACAGATCGTTAAAATGGTATTAACCATTTTCTAATAAATGCATTTATCAAATATCCGCTAGCCAACTACTTACAGATCCTCATAGAATGTGGATTCTCTCATTATTTTTTCTCAGATATAAAATACAAAAAAGGTGTAATCACACAACAAAGTCCATATCGCCCGCTTCATTCATGGGGGCCTTCCAATACCATTATGGGAAGAGAAGGTTTAAATTTATTTAACAAGAACAGAGGTACACATGAATATTCAGGTATTCTAAACAAATTCCAAGACCAAAGTTCAAAGTTTTTCAGGTCAACATAATCCAAACTACAGACACCTTAGATGTAAATTATTGTAGATGAGATATATAAAACCATTACAAGTGTTTCTTGATCCTACATTCAACGTGGAACAGAGAAATATAACCGAAATCACTTTGCAAGCTTTAGGTTTGAAAGATAAAACAATTTATAATGAAGAAACTAAGCTGGGTGATCACCACATCGGCGAAAAAGATGTCCAAAGAATTCTCCAAAGTAAAAAAATGGGGCAAACATATGGGAGAAAAGATTGGAAATAACAAAGCATTCACAAAAATGAAGAGTTCAAGACAAAGATTCCTGCATCTTTGACAGAAATGTGCTGTGGTAGTTTAGTAGTTAAAAAGTTCCACTGAGCCTCCTAACAAATTTCGACACTTTGTTAGCTAAGATGTCATGTAAAGGCAATAGCTCTTCGCTTTCATGAAAATCAAGGTCAACTACAAGACATGTTTGCAGACCTTCTTATACTCGCTTCATGTTTAGAGTCACCACTTACACCCTTCTTTCTTTTCTCTTATTGCTTTTATCTTTTCCCTCTTAGTTTCCCTGAGATCCTCCCTAAAAACTCAAAAGACGATTTTGACTACTTCAAACCGTTCCTCCTGGGTTGCTGTACTCTTCTCGGGGCTAACTTTGAGAACTTCTTCGTAATCTTGAATCCTCGTAATCATCACTTCCATTTTTTGATCCTTTCGTTCCGATCCAAACTAACTCTTTCTTCTCCTTGACAATGCCATCGATTCATTAATTTTAAAAGAAACCACCGAACCATGTTCTGGGAGTCATGGACATGGTGGTCCTCAACTTCACGTGACACCATCCGGAAAGGCTCCATACTGGCGAATCCACTGCATCCTTCACCGCCAATACATCTTCATAGTCATCATTGTCACCACTATCGCTATCCTTTCATCACTCGTGATAACATCAATTCCAGCCTATACATATTAGTCGAGACATCACTTCATGAGCAACTCGTCAATGTCAGCACTGTGCTCTCCAAAGCATTTGTGATTTCTTCTCCTTATGAGCAAGAACAATCAAGGAACCAGAGCCAAAGATACATTAACATCTCAAGAATAGCCCTCCCCAAGAAAGAAATGTTCGTCCGACCGAACGCGGAAGCCATCAAATCCAGAAGTGTCATATCAGCACGGCGATTGGACCTACGATTCCAAATGCGGCAAGTATCCGATGGGGCACCACCAATAAATGGAATGACGTAGCTCTCAAAGTGGAAGGTTATCTCCATGTAAAAATCACGAATCCGAGCTATTGAGGCAACAATGCGTGACGCCGATCATTCCGCCCCGCTATTCCAACTTGGTTGTGGAATTTTTCAAAGATGGTATCGTAGCAAACGTATAACCGAAGCCGGGCGCCCCACAGGGGCAACCGTACTAAACTTTCCCGAAGAAAGGCAATAAACGATCTCCGCTATTTCGTCTTTACACTCGATTTCCTCGGATTTGGGAAAACAATTAGGAAGAGGGAAAAGTCAAGAACAATTGATGCCAGGCATCAAACGAAATGTATTTGCTTTTTTTTTTTTTTTGGAATTTGGGTTTGTTGGAAAACAAAGGGAAATGAGAAACAAACAGAAGGAGGTTATAATTTGATGCGGTGACCAAAAACGAGAACTTGCGGGTTTTTGAATTGCTTTGTCAAAACGTATGGAAGGAAACAAAGCAGCAATAAGAAGAAACTAAAAGAAGGGAGCTCAAGAAATGGATAGGAGAAGAGTATTTTGTAAGATTTTCATAAAGTGGGCTCTATTAATTGAAATTAATTGGATTTAATTGGTCTAATTAAGTGAGACATAAGGATTCTTATTAATTAAATATGGGGCTAGCAAGTGTAACAGTACTGCCCGGCCCGTAATGAGGGTCCGTGGTCGAACTCTATAAATTAATAGCTCAAGTCCCTCCCAAACCCTGGGCTGGGATACGTGATGCCGTGACTCACATACGCATTCAAGAGAAATACTTTCTCCGATACGTGAGATGTATTCTCATTGAGCTGTCATTAACTGGGTAAGGAGAAGATTCAGATCGTTTCTTCGTAGTCTCATCGATTCCCGCATCAAGCCAACACGATTCCAAATCAGTATGTATTTCAGTTTTTCTCCATTATTGGTGCTTTGTGTTCTAACATGGTGATCTAGGAAGCATGAATCATCCTCCATTGTATCGAGCCAACTATGGATTAGAATTCAAACATATGAATCGAGAATTTATTTATGGTTTTATTAAAATCAGGCTTCGCCCGGCCGAGATTTTCTTCAAATCAAAAATTGAATTTTTTTTGCATATTTAAATCACTCAAGGAGACGATCAGATCGTGGTGGGCGGGCATCGCCGAGGTGGGTCGGATCGCCGCCACGCGCCGCCACGCCAGATTGGAGCACGACGGCGTGAAGGACACGCTACGATTCAAGCCTAATGTGGTTTGATGACGCCATGCTAACGCTCAGCCTAACCTGCCACTGACCGACCCTGGCCAAACCTGCTTCGCTTCGATCCGCTGATCTTGGCCAAATCGAGCGTCGACGCCATTCTAATCTTGCCTGAAATGACTTTATTTTGACCCCGACTTTTTACCAACCCGGGCCGACCGCCAATGATCCAAACAGTCAGAAAGACGTTTGGCTACGCTTCCACACGCCACGAACCTGCAGTCGTAGGCTGCGGTGAGGTCATTGGGCAATCTTGATATCTACAAACTCAGACTGAAATTCTCTACAATGTGGTATATTTATTTTGCATGTTTGAAGCTTTTACAGATATGAAAATGCGATGTAACCCTGCGTACGCTTAGAAATTAGGTATTTTTACGTAGCTGGTATTTCATGGTTTCTAAAATACATATGGTAGCCAACATGTATATCACCCGTGATAAGGATCATGGTAGAGTCTAAATTCATTGTCTATGAATGAATCAATGCATAATCTGCACATATATATATATATTTAATGATACATAAAGTTTATATCCCGGTATGAGATTTTCAAGGATTCAATCAAGCTGTGACCGCCAAAGTGGCACACTTGATTGGCTCTATAAACATCGCCTCATATCAGGCGGATGCCTCCTGCTTTATTACGCGATCATACTCCAAAGGAGGTGATCCTGTTAGCCCATGGAGGATACATGTATGGCATGTGCTCGAGAAATGATCGATCTTAGTGGTTCATACACCCAAAGGTGGTGATTTCACTAAAGATTAGAATATGCCTGCGTGCCATTGCCATGGAGAGTGTACAACCGCATGTCATATTTTCATTTCAAAGGTGATTATGTGATGACAAAGGTAATTCTCACATGAGATTCACATGATGCCGATTGTATTGTTTTGTTTTGTTTTTTTCGGGCCAATTTTTCCAGGAACTAGCAATTCCATTTCAATTGAGGTCCCACCGGATTGAATTTTAAGAAATGGAAAGAGGATTTCTATTTAATGGAGATGGCGGATGTTCACATTGCGCTTACAAAGGATGTTTCAAGCAGATATCACAACCACTAGTATCAAGCGAGAAAAACGTAATTATGCTACCCTCGAAAGGAGTAATCAGATTTGCTTATCGACAATGAAGAACTATTACAAGAACACTTAAAAAGTGGTTTACCACTGATCAGATCATAAGGAAACACGGCAGCCAGAGGCCAGAAATCCACTTCATCTAATGTCGAGGTCGGGAACACTTCTCCAAAAGCCTTCAACATGAAGCATGATGGTACCGCTTAGTTGGGAGATTATGTCCCGAGGATGCAGAGACTAAAGATCTAAGCTTCAAGCTCTTAGTGTTACCATTCCCGATGTTTGCATTGTGCATCAGCCTCTAAACACCTTCCACCCGATTTCTGGATTATAAAGACAAATTACAATTCAAGACGAGACTTGGTCGGGCGTAATGACTTGATAGCAAGGGTGGTATGTAAGAAGAGAAACTTAAAAGGAGAAAGAGATCCGGGCCTTATATGCTTCTGGGCCCATAAAAAAGAAAAATAAGAAGTTCAAAAGTCGTGACTCATAAAGGTGCTCAAGAAAACTACCCACAACCGACAATATGGGTCCAAAGAAGACATTCTTGAAAAGGATGGTGATCACTACTTTCAAAGAAGAAAGGTCACATGAAGAAAGAGGTGCAAAATTTAAAGCTTGATGTCTAAACGTTGGCTTACGTGTAATGATTCTTTAACACTTGTTTAATCCAACCTATTCAAGCACCATCCGCTTCTTGGTGGCTCGATGGTGGAGCAACTAATCATGTTAAGTATGAATGCATATGGATTTATACCTGAGAGGTTAACAGGATAGCTAATCACTGTGGAAACAACGAGAAAGCCGAGCTCATGTTCGTGGGAGATGTAATCTAATTTAGATTATGGTTTTAAATTGATGTTGAAAGACACTTTTATGTACCTTCCTTTGTGACTTTAATTTAGCTCGTATCGTCTGGATTCATATGATTACTCTTTGAAATTAAAGCTGTTATTTCAATATTTCTTAATTCAAATAAGGTCAGGTCACATATGTCCAACGGATTATACGTATTAAGTTTATCTCCCAATGACATATACACGCTTATACTAAATGTAGTAAGGTTGTTTCTAAGAGACCATTACCTAAGGAAGAGTCTTATGCATTGTGGCATAACGGGTTTGGCCATATCTCTAAGGATAGAGTAGAAAGGGCCGAGCAAAGACTAACATCCCGCCCTCGCTTCTTAAAAATGACTTAGAGATATGCGTAGGATCAGAGGTAAATGACCATGATAAGAAAGAAAATCAAGAAATTCATAGTTCGACTTATCGAAGTCATTCACACCTCGATATAAGTGGACCTTATGTGGCAACTCAGGTAGAAATTTATTTATCACATTTATCGATGACTATTCTCGATATGGTTATTTGTACTTGATTAAAGAAAAGTCCTGGTCTCTTGACAAGTTCAAGATTTTTCTGGATCAAGCGAAACAATCGGGAAAAGTCATAAAGGTTGTTAGATCTGACCGAGGTGGAGAGTATTATGGCAAGCATGGCAATGTCGACAGCCTTAAGGGCCATTCACAAATACTCAGAGGATTCTCGGATAAATGGGCACAAGATTATGCCCGGGAGTCCTGAGCAAAATGGTATAGCCGAAAGGCTAATCGTACTTTATGGAAATGGTAAGTGAGTATGATTAGTAGGACAAATTTACCCGGTTTCTATAGGTGAAGCTTTCTGAAAACAAATTTTCAGACATTTTGAATCGTGTACCTACAAAAGCCGGCTCCATTGACTCCTTTGAAGTTATGGATCGGGCGTGCTTCAGTTTAAACCATCTTAAGGTTCACGTCCCGTATGAAGTTGTATAATCCAACATTAAGTAAGTTAGACTCAGAACCACCTAATGTTACTTTGTATCTTACCCTAACATTCAAGGATACCTACTTCTATAATCCCACCTGAGGCACAAGAATTGTGGAATCACAAACAAACAGTTGGAGCTTGATGCGTCAAGAAAAAGTAGCCGCTTCAGCGGTGACTTATCGAGATTTTATTAGTGATGGTAGGTAATGCATCGTATTCCTCCCATATAGATAATTGTGGAAACTCCCACCCACCATATCGAACTGCTGAGACCAGGATCCCGTTGTCGAGACAAATCCTAATGAAGTTCATCAAGGCTCTCGTGTGCAGATGACTATTATTACCCAAAGAAGCGTGATCCACTAGAGAGACGACTACCTATACCACCGACTATTTAGTATATAGGAGAGCAAGACTGATTTATATCTGCTTCGTGGATCGATCCAATAACTTATGAGGAAGTCAAGTTGTCTCCAATGAACCTGTGGTCGATGCAACGAGAGATGAAATTCAATCTACGAGGCATAAACGGAGTTTGGGAACTTATTGAATTACCTGAATAGACCCATTGGTCGCAAATGGGTGTATAAGACTAAAAGGGACCATAAAGGAAAGATTGATAGTTTAAAGTCGTGACCAGAATACAAAGGTTTCACTCCGTGAGAGTATGAGTGTAATTGCTTAGCCAACCTTTTCTCCTGGGCCCTTTCTAAAGATTCCTTTCAGAGTGGATCACCATGGCATTAGTTGCTCATTTCGATACGGAGTTACACTGTGATGGATGTTAAACCTACTTCTCAATGGAGACCTGAATGGAAGTGTCTATATGATGCAACCCGAAGGTTTTGTGGCAAATGATTCGTAAATCCTGTATGTAGACTGAAAAGCTTATTTATGTCTCAAGCAAGTTTCAGACAATGGTACTTAAAGTTTCATAGTAGTTGTTGTTTCATATGGTTTTGTTGAGAATAAAGTAGATCAATGTATATACCTAAGGTCAAGGAGGAAATTCATTTTCCTAATACTTATGTGGATGATATCCGCTTCGCAAGCAAAGGACCTTGGTTAATGCATGAGACAAAGCCGATGTTGTCAAAGAACTTTGATATGAAGGACCTGCAGAGGCGCTTTTCGTCTGGCATCGAAGATTCACATGAATCGTTTCGCAATTATCGTTATCTGGGAGGGCATATGTTGATCGTATTTTAGAAAGATTCGCATCAATGTAGCTGCGAATCGCTTCCTGCTCAGAAGGTGATAAGTTTAGTTCACAATGTCCTCATTCAGATATAGAGAAAGCCTAAATGAAGAATGTGAATTTTTATGCGTGCACTGGGAGTATTATATGCCTGGCATGCATTCAGCTTATATTAAGTGTTGGCACAGACTTCTAGGCGCATTCGCCCAAATCCAGACACGATCACTGGGTTGCCGCCAAGAAGGTTATGAGGTACTTAAAGAGGTGACAAAGACTGAGGTGTTGATTTACAAACATGTTCAGACCTGCGCCTAGCTGGGTATCTCGTATTCGACTACGGGCCGTCAGATGAAAAGAAGTCAACAACCTGTTATATCTTTGCCACAGGAGGTGCAGATCATGGAAAGGGAGAAACATAAATCAATAGGGCATCCTCTACCATGCAAGCGAGTTTGTAGCATGCTTTTCAACCACTACTCGTGCACTTGGTTCAAAACCTCATTAAGGAGTTGAACTGGTTTGATTGCGGATAGGCCCATACAGTTGTATTCTGACAATAACTCTGCAGTGTTGTTTATTAACAACAACAACAGAGGTCTCAAGGGGTCTAAGCACATGGAGGTCAAGCACCCGACTATAAAGGAAAAAGTTCAAACCTATGATATCAAAGGGAGCACATATCAACGTGATGATATGACTTAAGATCCGCTTTAACTAAAGGCCTTCACTTTGTATTTGATCGTATTACAAGTCATTAGTAATGGGCTTAGGAGCATCATGGATACTCAGAATTAGTGGAGTTTATTAAGTTTTATGTTGCTCTTATGACTGTTGAATCCTACTTCATTACATTTTGTAATAATTGAATTTGTATCAACTTTTTCGCATTCAATAAAGTATTTGTGAATGTAGATTTATCAAGTTGAGTACAAATAATTTCGTTGAAAATCTCTCGCAGGAATTGTGTAAACCTTTAGTAATGTGCTATGGGGCATTCTTGGCATTAAATTTAACAAGATGTTCATAATATAAAGCAAAGTTACCTATCAAGGTAACACATATACAGTTCGCGAACCATGGTGGATATTCTCCCAGACACACTATATTTTGTGACACTTAAGGAGAGAGAATTGACTTAACAAATGGATAACACCATGAAGTATCACTCATTTGAGTATTGTCCATTTAACACACTACCATATTGAACTATCGCAAAGCTGAGCACTCGTGACCATGGAAGGGCCTCGCATGAGTACATGCATGGTCGCCATGATTCGTTGTTCGAGACTTTATGGGATGGGATTGACTATTAAGAATAATCTCTAGACTAATATAAAGGTGTGCACACAGTTTTGTTTCAATTAATATCGCCCAAGTGGGAGAATGTAAGATTTTCATAAAGTGGGCTCTATTAATTGAAATTAACTGGATTTAATTGGTCTAATTAAGTGAGACATAAGGACTTTATTAATAAATACTGGGTCGGCAAGTGTGGCCGAAATTCCGCCCTCACCCGTACGAGAGGGCCCGTGGGTCGAACTCTATATAAATTGGCAGCCAAGCTTCCTCCCAAACCCTAAGGATACGATTTTCGCACTCACTTACGCATTCAAGAGAAATACTTTCTCCGACACGTGAGAGGCATTCATCAGCCAAGTCAATAATCTCGAGGGTAAGAGAGAAGATCTGAGATCGTTTTTCAGGTGTCTTCGCTCCATTCGCATCAAGTCAATCATGGATTCCAAATCGCATGCAATTTTCGCTTTTCTCCATTATGTTTTGTGTTCTAACATGGTGATCTAAGAAGCATGAATCGTATCCTACATATTTGAGTTGAGTCAGATCAAGTGGTTCCAAAATCCCTAGCCAGCCTGGGTCGCACGAGTCCGATGTTAGCCGAGATTCCAAGTCAACCCTGGCCTTCTTAGAGAAGAAAAAGTCGATTCAAAAGATATTCAGACTCCATTTCACCAATTACAACAACAAAATCAACTTTTTGTAAGAGAAATCAGATTCGCTTCAAAATAACTAAAATAAAAACTTTCACATTCTTACCAAGATGAACCGCTTGCAATCCTAGCTTCGATGCCGCTGATGGTGAGTGGACTTTCGATTTCTAACCCTAGACTTTCGGGGAGACCGGCGACCGAACGATTCGCGGGTGCAAATGAAGTCAGGGCGTGAATGGGAGAAAAAGAGGGCGCCAGCGAGTGACTGAGACTTTGTACACAGACGGTACGCCAAATTTAGTTTCATGCGCTTTTAAAAATTAGCCTTAAAACTATTAAATTCCAGAGAATACGCAAGAAACCCATTCCTAATTTGTTATTATACTTGATTATTTTTAATCATTTAATATCTTTATTTTTCTAACATAACTTTAAAAATAAGTAAAAAATTATCATAAAACAATTAAGATATGTTTTATGAAAACATCATAAAAAAAAATTATCAATATATTTTCATTTATATTTCAACTCTCTCTCTACTCCTTACTTCCCCTCCTATCCCTATCATAGAAAATCCATTAATTTATCCTAAAGAATCTTTCAAGGTATACAATATTATTGATAGTGGGTCTAACGTTTGTCAGGCCCATAAATAGTTCCACAATATTTTCTTAATAAGGAAATGGCCTACAAAAATTCTTCAAATTCATTGAGCCAAAGCCTAATTTTATTTTTTTTTGTGTTATATATATATATATATAAGTAAATCTAATATCATAATTTATCATGGCTCAGAACAATATTTAGGGGAAATGAGGAGGACAAAACGTTATCGTATTGCGGAGGAAACCAGCTGTGAATGTGAGCAAACGAATTTAAGAATTAAGAGAGAAATGAATCATGATCATGTGAGCTATTGTCGATGCCAGATAGGACAGGTTGGGTCAGATAGATACCTTCTTCATCTTCCAATTTCCACTCAGTTACTATTATGTATAAAGTCGCAGTAACTACAACATTAACTTTAAAACATTTCAAAATATTTGTAATGTCATAATCAATAATTATAGCATTAATTTTTTTTTTAAAGTTAATGTTGGAATTAATGACTACGACATTACTGTTCACACAATAGTTTGGATCGGGCCATTATAGCTTCATTCAAGCGACTATAAATGCGACGACGAAGATGACAAGCCAAGGGAGGTTTGTTATATATGTGAAGAAGGGTTTGTATAAGGAGAATATCAAATAAGATTAACGCCGAATAATATTACATGTTGGTACCAAGAGTGTTGTGAGGGGGCTACAACTGTCTTACAACTCGAATCACAGTAAAAAGTCTTTTTTTTTCTCAGAAAATTATGTGGTCCGTTTCACTTATTTGAAAATTAGATTCCAAATACATGATTAAAAAATATTTGATAAAAAAAGTAAAATGTTTGATAAAGGCTAATAAACCTTAAGAGATACTTCAAAGAAACTCTTGGATACTATCATATGCGATTTCAAAGATAAACTTGTTTGGTTTAAGGTTTTATTTTATTAATATATTAATCCATTTTACTTCATTTTCACTAAAGCCCTAATTTTTCAAAATACAACCAATTCCACATTTCAAAAATTGGAATTTCAAATTTTAAAAATTCAAATTCTGAATTCCCAAAATCGCAAGGGTTAAAAGTCATTTGCCCTCAATTATTGCTCAATTGTCAATTTACCCCTCTCAACTAATTTTGTAATTTTTGTCCTCAATTATGGCCTAGTTATCAATTTAGCCTCTTAACTAGATACTAGAAAATTTTTCTTAATTTTTAAAATATTTTTTAGAAATCAAATGTAGTAAATAAATATGAATATCTTGATTATAGTCAGGTAAACCATAACGATACACCAACTTCATCAAACAATTAGATTTTTTTTTCTTTTTAAAAAATGACAAATTTTTTAATTTTAAAATTTTTTTTTTAAAAAAGTTGAGGGGCTAAATTGACAACTGAAGACAAAGTCAAGGACATAAATGACAAAAAAAAATTAGTTACGACTCGCTGGACACATGCTATGGTCAGGCAAAAAATGTCCTTTAACCCAAATCAAAATCCATTTTTCCAATATTCAAAATTCAAACTTAACTTTTTCAAATTTTGTAAATCCAATATACTTTTTCTAAAATTCAAAATTTATGAATTCTTTTGGTAGAAAACGCCAATTCAAAATCCATTTTTCAAAAATTCCACTTTTAAATCCGTTTTTTCTAAATTTTTCAAAGGCAAAATTCCATTTTTCTAAAATTATAAACCAAAATTTCATTTTTCAAAATTTATATTTTTAACCAAAATTTTAACCTCCAAATAACACGATGGATTCTATAATTCTAATAAAATGAAATATTGTAGAATTGATTCATTTAATAAATAAAAGGGCTTGATGGGGCTCAAATATCTATTATATCCTTTTAAAATAATTAAGTTTACTACAACATGATTTCTTATTTATATGCAATTATTATGTATATGTTATTAGAATTGATACTGCTCTTTCTTTTCTTTTCTTTTCTTTTTTGAATAAAAAGAACTTCATTAAGCAAATCAGTTAACAAAGCATCCTTAACACAACTGGGAGTAAGAGTATCATAGAAAGGAGATGCAACATAAGAATCTAGCTAAAACATAAGCAACCTTGTTACAGTGTCTTTTAGTAAAACAAATAAAGAAAGAGACTCCTTGATGGCAAAGAACTCGACACTCTTGGATGGCCCTACCGAATTCTGATTCATCAAGACGGGAAGAATGAAACAAATCAACAATAAATTTGGCATCGAGCTCGAATCTAACTATAGATAAATTCAAACAAGATCCATGGTTAGCTTGATGTAATCCATACACTTCTACCTCTCTCGGTGATAACACCTCATGTATTTTAGAAGCGAAACAACCTAGAAAATGACCCTAACTATCTCGTAGCACACACCTCATACCAGTGATCCCTTCTTGTTCAAAAAGGGCTACATCACATTTGCATTTGATTGACACCATAAGTTGTCTTCTCCATATACTTAAATTAATCAACACAGTAGAGCTGTTTGAACCCTACAATCTTAATTTTTATGCAAGTCATTCCTCATGCACGATGCTTGCAACCTGCTTGGCTAGGGTGTTAGAATCGCTTCATCCCACAACAGGTTGGTCATGCTACCGACCATATACTCCAAAAGAACTCATGCCGGACCGTGATAACAATAGATGAGTTATAAGAAGAAACCAATTTAAAGTACCACTCCATTGTTTTAATCGAATAAGTTATGATGATAACTTCAGCTACCTCCCAACAAACTTTGAGCAAATGGACATTCGAAGAAAATATGCCACAAATTATTCACATCAGTTCAACACATTAAACAAGCAAGAGGGACAGTGATGTCTTTTTGAGCCATCAGACTCGAGAAAGCGAAGTAAAGGCTCTTAATTTGCATAATCGCCAGAGGAAAATTTTAATTTTAATTTTGGATGGAATTGACACTTGCCACAACTTTGCCCAACTTCCGCATAGATCATTGGTGAAATTCCAAATGATTTTACCATTCATGGTCCCAAACGGAAGTAACATCTTACAAATAGCTTTTACATCATGTTCACTAAATGGCTCTTACCAAACCAATATTCCATTATGGTAGACCATTGAAACACAATGTTGATACTCTAAGGTCTTCCAATCCATCAATAACCGATGTAGTAGGCTTAAATGTTGGGATATCTTTTATCCATGGGTCTATCCACACATTTACACTCGCCCCCATTATCTATCCTCCATCTGCTTCCTGAAGCAATAACAGTCCTAGCCACCCATACACTCCTCCATACGAATTTAGCTGTCAAAAGCTATCATGGGGATAATATTTAGCTTTGAGTAATCGAGTGACTAAAGAGTTAGGATTAGTCAATAGATTCCAACCATGCTTGCCAAGAAGTTCAAGATTGAAACTATGCAAATGCCTGAAGCTCATACCTCCATCCTCCTTCATATAACATAATTTCTCCTAGGTTTGCCAATGAATACCTCTCCTACCATCCTTATTCGTATCCCACCAAAAGGAGTTCATCATTTTTTGTAATTCCTCATACGTCAGCTTCGGAAGTAGAAAAGCACTCATACAATAAGACAGAATTACTTGGCCAATTGCATTAATAAAAACATCTTTCCCGTGTACTCCATAGAAAAGAAACCTGGATCTTCCAACCCCATAACGCTTTCCATAACTCATCTGGGTTTTCGACTTCCCACTTATTGTATAGCCAATTTAGCTTCCATGAGTTTTTTTTCGATCCATAGGTGCCCCAAACGTTTTGTGTCATAGCTCGTTCATGCCCCTACCATCACAAACTTACACAGATGGACAAACGAGCGTTAAAATACCATTAAGATGGAGCACCACCCGAATAGCTACTGTTTCTTCATTTGTACAAGTTTATGACTTATTATTGATATGGGATGAGCCACTTACACTAAAGTCGAGATACCAGGACAAAAAAAATCTCATGGACTAAATTGGACATACAGCTATAAGTCATGAGCATTTATGCATCTTATCTCATATTTCTCATGTTTTTCTTGTTCTCCTTGTTTTTAAAAAAAAACAAACAAACAAACAATAACAAACAAGCATAAAGTTTTTTTTGCTATCATTTTGGGTAGCACATTGACTAAAGAAGAAAGTAACAAGTTAACCAATAAGAAGAAAATAGGAAAAAGAATGCTAATCACAAAAAATGGAAGTTTAATCAACCCTGCATACACTGACATTTGGGGTTGGTTTAACAAAAATAAAAAAGAAGAACAAAAGCAAGTACCAGAAGTCAGATGAGCTACAACACTAATGTCAGGTCATTATTAGAAGATAAGACAGAGAATCTCTTCAATCAAAGAAATATTTGGTTTTTTTATTCGTAAAGTTTCATATTCCAAACAAGAAACACCACCCTTGCCTCAACAAGGAGAGAACTATTAAGACTACTTCACCAACGTTAAAAAACAACAACTTAATACTTAATACTATTTAAGATTAAGTCAAAACGTTATATTCAAAGATAAGTAAAAAAAACTACACCTAGAAAAATATTATAAAATCTTAATATAGTAAAAATAATCGAAAACAAAACTAAGGGTGTATCGGTAAGTTCAGTGTTTAATAATAAAAAATGTACTAGGCCAAACGGATCGCCAGTTCAACCCCTGGTTAGTTGAAGAGTCTAAATGCTTTTAGTTAGTTGAAATGCACAAGGAGGCTTGAGTGACAAGTCGCTTTCTCCTTTCAATATAAGACAGAAAGAATCTAAGTTGATTTCTAGGATTTCAGAAAAATCTAGACCTTGTTTATTTTATTTTATTTTTTAAGGTCCATGTAATTTATATCTATTTGAATGTGAGTTAGTGCTGTAGCTTCTTCAATGAATATGATGCTCCTTTTTATGATTTTATGGTCTGGAATTAAAAATCCCCTGCTTTCTCCAGTGCTTTAATTGCTGAGGTTTTTGAATTGATTATTATTTACTTCATTCATTGTCTAAGCAAACTACAGACAAACCTGCAAAATTTGAATATGGTAAAAAATTTATGGCCATTATGCTTCAACATCTATTGATATAGAAGATCATTATCCACTAACCATACCCAATACTTATTGTAGTCTCATCTTATCTCCAGTCAGAACCCATAATTTTATTCCAACTTGTCATTGCATTCAAGCACCTATCCATCCCAAAAGAGAAAATTCAATCAGAAATCCTGTACCATTTCTGAAAAGTCATGTAATTTAGCACTTCAGCAATTGGTCATGGTGGGATGCGTTTATTTATTTCTGAGGGTTCAATCCGACTGGATTGTTGGATGATTTAGGGGTTTTTTTTGTTCATTTATCATGATTGGGCTGAACTCACGGTGTTTGCAAAATTGTGTGAGTACTATAATCAACATTAGAGACAAATTTAACATCATAAAAGCCAAAACACTATCCTTTTCTTTGTTTCGTCATTTTTCTTTCTATCCATCTTTTTTGTGTGTTGTTGTTGTTTCCTCCTTATGATCCCTGCTTTGAAACTGGTGTTGCTGCTGTCCTTGTCACTTCCCCTCTTTCTGTCCTTGTAACTTCCCCTGTGTTACAGTTGGAGATGGAGCTATAGGGAAGACCTGTATGCTAATCTGTTTGTTACACAAGTAACATGTTCTACTGTAAGCTTCATCACCCATCTCATAAATATCCTTCTTGATGCATTGCCTTCTGAAAAATTTGCTCACTGTTTCTTGTTTCTATCAGGTTGTCTATTGTCTAAGTAGTCATTGAATTTTGTCCAATTATGATAACAACCATATCCATTTTATAGCTCAAATTCTAATGGAGGGTTCAGACTGTCTCATCTAATTGGTTCCAGTGAAGGTGTGAGTTAAGGGAAGAATGACCATTGATATCTAAACTCCTAGAAAGACCATTAATTTGAGGGTTTTTTTTTTTTTATTCTTTGAGAGTTTTCAGGCTAACCTGTCATGACCCTTCTCTCCACAACCTCAGTAAAGTGAGTTATACTCACATGCGACAAATAGCCATCTGTGTCAATGCCACCTCACGGTCTGGGAATGAATCCTCCAATCGGAAACTCAGCCATTCATAAAGATCCAATACCTTCAGTTGTCAATAGCAGCAAACTGATTATTTAATTAACAGAATAGCCAACGGTTGGCTATGAACCATTTCTTCACTTGTATGCCTCACCCTTCAGCTCCCAAGTATAAAGGGAAAAAAAACGTATGAACTAAATCAAACAACAAAATAACTGCAAACAAAGGATAAGAGGTTTCTTATATGGCTTCATATGTTGGTCTAAAAGCTATTTCTAGATATGAAAACAAAATTCACATTAGAGAAGCTCCAATTTAACAACAGCTTAAAAGGCAAAATTACTGAAGAAACTTCAACAAAATTTCCTATTTAAGAAATGGGAAACACCCCAGACTGTCCAATGGGAAAAGTAGCTTTTTTCGATTGTCTAAATTCTGAACAAGGGAGAGGAAGGAATCAGAAACAACAGAACAAGACAATGACAGGCTGCTTATAGTCTCACAGAACATGCTGGTGTATTGAGGGCTGATGAGCAGTTAATACACTTTCGTTTATTGCTTCTAGTTTTGCTCTGACATTCTGTGCTATCTTTCCCTAATTTCATCAACATCTTTCTCCATTCGCTTCTTGATTTCTGTAAATGATGTAAGTACCCATACTTTTAGAGCAATTGAAGTAGCTAGATCAACTATACAATAAACATAAAATATGAGTAGCATAAATATATTCATAGCTCATTTATTGGGAATGTAATAGCATTGAACATCTACTTCAGATTTACAAATTCCTCAAGAGACAGGTGAGGGGTGAATGAGAATAGTTTTACCTTTCATGGCAGGCACTTTGCAACAGACTTCGATTCCTCAAGCAGTAATCCTGCAAGAGCTTAAATTTTGAGCTTCTGGAGTAAAATTGTGACTATAAGCAATAAAACTACTCTGCATTGTTGGTGTTAGTTAGTAACGGGCTTTTGCTCAAAGGTCCTTTTTCTGTTGGATGGAAAAATAGGATTTTTGGTTGTCCTACTGGATCCTGATTCAAATTTGTTAGGTTTTGCTGGAGACATTGAAAAAAGGGGGCTAAATCCATAGAGAGAAAGCTAATAACTAGAGACAGAATTTTGAGAGAAAAATATGCAAGAACTGACGAGTTAATATTATGATATGACAGAATGCATTTTCCATTTATTTGAACCAATCAGAAAAGTAAACAAGAAGCAATTTTTTACTTGGGGGTTCTAATTTCACTTTTTGTTGTTTGTGGCAGGAACATATTGTGATCGAGTCGGCTGATCATTTCTAGATGACTGCCAAATAACCCTTGGCCTGAGCTCAGAAGGTACAGATTTTCTATCCATAGTAATGTTTTTTATTGACTTTTCTGCTCTTGTCTTCTTTGTATACTTATTATTATTATTATTATTGGTGTATATTGAACTTGACATATACATGCACCACTTATGTGTCTAATTTTGTACCCAGAAAATGACAGATTTGGATTGAAATGCTACAGAAAATGAGCTGATTTGGATTGAAAATCATCAATAATCAAGGAGTAAGGATGGAAAACTTGAATTTAGTTACTGGAATAGGAAAATTACAGCTGAGAAAACAAGGGATAGTAGGCTATTTCGAGAGAGCCACTCTCCAGTACAAACAGAAAGCAAATAACAAAAAAAGAAAAAAAACACCAATTGAACACACAGCCTACCCACCCAGTCTTGAGTTTGTTTTATTCTTTTGCAGGATCCAGAAATTCAGAACATCCTTTCAGATCCTGTTATGGTATTGTGTGGAATCAAGGAAAATCATGTCAATGAATATAATTTTAAATATGGATTAGCTTACCGCTTTTGTTATTGTAAAATATTTTATGTTGCCTATCATATATATATATATATATATATATATATATATATATAATCATTTGCATTAGGGCAGGTGCACTGACTTCAAGTTGCCTAGATGATGAGCAAAACTAGAAGTTGGTTACTGCAAGCAGTTATACACAAACGAATCTAGTCAATCTTTACTTTCACAACTCAAGAGAAGTAATACCTTTCTAGATGTTGCTTGACTGACCATCACAGCTGCAACTCATCCATGAAAATCCATGATGTCGATGATCCCTCTGATTCCTTGGACCGGGCGTCTTGGAAATAAGCTGGGCTGGAGAGAGGGGTTGAGAACTCTTCCACTGGCTGAAGCTCTTCCAATTTCGTAAATGTAACGAGGACTCGTATGGTTGGGACAATTGGGATGGCAACCTGCAACAGTAAAAAAAATCAACAGGCTGAGATTTTATGTTCATAAGCTAAGAGGCTTAATAAAGCAGTCTGAACCTATTTTACCTGCAATAATTTCCCTTTAGGCTTTGTTTGGAACCCGGAAAATACTAAGAAAAGGAAAAAAATGCTAAGGAAAATGATTTTCTTATGTTTGGTTCAACGGTGGAACTTATACAAGAAAATCAAATACAATCAAAATTCCTTAAAATTTTACATATTTTTAAATTTTTTTTTTAATCCTTATATAATAAAAGAAACAAATAATATGAGTTTGATCAAATATGTAAAATTAGGTTATTAAGTTTAAACTCATTTTTTTATTTTTTCTTCAAATTTTTCTTTTCATCTCAATTTTCTTTCTTTAGTACTTTTCTGTCTCAACTAAAGTCTCATCAATTTAATATGACTGAAAAGAAGTCAAGAATATCAAATTTGATGGAAATTGTTTCCCAACTCCAACATAGGGCCTAATAGAAGTCTAGTGCTTCAACTATCCAAATCCTCTACAACAAATTAACCCAATTTGTAAGCACAGCCATAGTTATCACTATCCTTTAACATAAATATTAGAAAATGGATGCTTCCAAAACTTTGTTTTATTTTTCTAAGAAGTTTTCAAAATACCCTGGTTGATGGACTCATAAAAGATAATAAATTACTGAAAGATTAATGGAATTGCTAGGACAAAAGGTAGATTTAAAAAAATAACAACTTAAAAAAATTGTAAGTAATGGGCATCTCAATTTCACCATTAAATTTGTTCACATGGTTGTGGTTATGAAAATTACAATAAGAGTATGAAATATGCATCATGAATTAGCCAGGAAAAAAAGGTACCCATTAATATTAAATCATATCTATCAAATGGAAATGATTTGTAGCAATATAAATAAATAACACGCACGAAAATCGATAAATTAACTATAATAACAAAACAATAAAATTAACTCAACCAACTTTTGAAAGAAGAATTTCTGGCCCAAAATTAAGGGCTAGAGGCTAGAAAGTCCTTATAGAAAGCTACAAACAAAGGATAAATTAGGAAATGCGAAATCCAAAAATGCAATGCACCATGAGAATGTGCTCTTTAAGCCAAAATATCATCCTTGCTAGCAAGCATGTAAACCATAGTACTATTAATTCTACTTGAGGCAACTATCTCCAAACCATACGTAGTTTGAAACCATTTACCCATTAAATGATGGAGAATAAATCACTGTATAATGATTCAAAAGCTTGATGCTAAAGCAAAATGGTTATTCAAACAAAAAAGGAAAACAATGGGAGTGTGCAAGAGTCCGAGCCCAAAGTCATCAATCAAAATATGATACGTGCTTAAACCCAAAGCTCCCAAGATCCCCCCGAGAGTAGTCGATGGTCACTCGCCTTCTAAAGTTCCATATGCTTTCTTGCTTGACCTTTCTATAAACCCATAACGACTTGGCAAATTAAGCCAAGAGCCAATGTGTGTGTGTAATAGAGAGAGCAGAGAGAGAGAGTTGGAAAATGATATTTTAATGAGAGATGGACAAGTCCCTTATTTCTCCCTGACTTCGACTTCAAAGATCTTTCTTAAGGTTTTTGGTCTTTTTGAATTTTTCTTTAAGAGAGTTTTGGTGTAGCTTCCGTTGTACGTAGGATTAGAGATCAATTGATTTATGTTTCCTTATTTTCATTATTCATTTCCTCTGTTTTGATTTTCACCTCTTCCCTTACATGTCTATGTAACAGGTAAAGAAAATTTCCATCCCTTGACCTTTCAACACTAACACCCCAATTATATAAACAAACATCATCAACAACAATAACAATAATCTTATATAACTACGTAACAAGATATTTGCACCCTTAGGAAACCATGCAAATTTTCATTGATTTGTACTTCTAAATGATGTACTGGTCCACGACACTAATCGCGCATGGTACCTGGCCTAATGCATGGCACTATTCAAGGTTCTCCCTACACAATCAAAACTTCTGATCCCTTCTAAGATCACCCCGGATTTTACTAATATACTTCCATGGTTCTTCCTTGTTAAAGCTTGTTAGTACTATCGAGGACATTGATCGACATTAAGGGTATTGTTATGATCAAGATTTGGACAATAATTGTTTATCGATTGGTCAATCGCTGTCATGCTTCCAAATAGCATCACCTATTACAACCAACTATTACACTCAAGATCAAGAGGGTAGTAATGCTATCAAGCCCAAGATCTCGTACAAGCATGTTACCAAATGTACTTTCCTCATTGGGAGTTTAGTTCCATTTAATTCTAAAAAAGATAATTAGAAGTTGTGATTATGTTGTGATGATGATAAAATTAGTGACGTGTTTAATTAGTAGTATCTAAGAATATAAATATTAGCTTATAGTTGTTGATTCCATCGGTCATAATGATGCAGAAGCGACAAGAGCAAAAGCAAGCTTAAAACAAAGAGTAACCGTGAAAGGATAGGCACTGGGTAGCTACAAAGAATAACAATAACATCAAAAGCTATGATGCATAAAATTTACAGTACACAAGGCACTATAAGCCCAACAATAATAGGATACCACCACATCAAGAACACATAAGTAAATTGTAAGCTTATAAATGTACATTATTATTATATACATAGTATATCTAATCTATATCAACTTATCAAGTTTTATGTTACGCTTAAAAGCCCCATATATTAATCAATATCGTCAAAACGGAAGGTTTAATTAAATGCATCCGCAAATCACAATGAGTTACAACAATGATTCGAACTCAATATCATTTTGGTCAACTTAACTTCATCCAATATACTAACTACATAGTTGTAGTTGTGTTAGTAGCAACCACACTTGTGTATTAGCTTCATACGATTCCTAATGTGTTTATTTAAATTATGATATCATAATTACATTATATAAATTGTTGTATGCTTGCCTGAGTTTTAAATGCAAATCTATAAGAGAAGACATGTTAG
>JAEQBH010009322.1:0-102060 GCA_016808115.1 Tetrastigma voinierianum | reverse complement strand
TGGTCAACTACCACATTCTCAACTCCCTTCTTATCCTTAATGGTCAAGTTAAATTCTTAACAGAGTAGGATCCACCTAGTCAAATGAGGCTTAGTATCCTGCTTAGAGAGCAAGTACTTCAGCGCTGCGTGATCAGTGAAAATGGTTACAGGAGACCCTACAATGTAAGACCTGAACTTTTCTAGGGCAAAGACTATAGCCAAGAACTCTTTTTCCATAGTTGTGTAATTGGATTGAGCGAAATATAGAGTCTTGCAGGCATAACAGATCACAAAAAAGATTTTTATCTTCCTTGTCTCAATACACTTCTGGTGGCATAATCACTAGCATCACACATTATCTCAAAAGAGAGGTCCCAATTAGGAGATTACATGATAGGAGGTGACACTAACATAGTTTTCGCCACAAAAGCTACCTCACATGCCTCGTGACTATCAAAGGTGATATGATCTGCAAGCAACGTGGCACAAAGGATAGGCTATGGCACTAAAATCTCTTATGAATCTCCTATAAAACCCATGACCAAGAATGACCATATATCTTTGACACACTTAGTGCATCGGAGATCAACTCAACTTTTTCTTTATCCACCTCTATTCCTTATCTCGATACTATGTGTCCTAGCATAATCCCTTGTGTCACCATGAAGTGACACTTCTCCCAATTCAACACCAAATTCTTCTCCTAACACCTTTCTAAGATTTCCTTAAATTCTCCAAACATCCTCATATGAATCAAAAAACAAGAGAAATCAGCTCATGAAAATCTCCAAGATATGTTCGAATACACAAATCCCCATCATGCACCACCGGAAGGTTCCCGGTGTGCATTACATAATCCGAAGGGCATTTTTCCTAAAGGCAATTTCCGATAGCCGTGTGTGAACACGGTCTTCTTGATCTTCTAGGGCTATCTCAATTTGATTGTACCCTGAGTACCCATCTAGAAAACAATAAAATTCACGCCCTGCAACTCTCTATAACATTTGATCCACAAAAGGTAGAGGGAAGTGATCTTTCCTAGTGCCAGCATTAAGTTTCCTATAGTCTATGCACACCCTCCAACCTGTGGTGACCCGAGTGGGAATTAGCTCATCGTGTTCATTTGCTACCACAAAGGATCCCATATTTGTGGTTAGGTCGACTCCACTTGCTATCTGCAATGGGGTAAATAACACCTACATCCAACAGTTTTAAAACCTCTTTCTTGACAACTTCTTCATGACTAGCTTAGTCATTGTGGTTGTTCCAGAGGCTTACATCCTTCCAAGTGAACTGTAGAAAAACCTGGCGCTTAATTCCCCCAATATCTCGCGATTGTCCATCCTATGCGCTTTTGTGGTTCTCAATATCTCCAAAGTTTATTCTCTTGATCTCGACTTCTAAAGAGCAGGATACGATTACTTAGGAAAGCTTCTTCTACCCCTAGGAATGTATATTTGAGATGCAATGGTAAGGGTTTCAACTCAAGCTTAGGTGGTTTCTCTTCCAAAGGTAATACTCTATCCTCAATTGGTGGCAATTTTTCAAATCTGGGTGCCTACCCATTTGCTTCCATTACCTCACTGTGCTCAATTATGGAGTGCAGAAACTCCAATTCAGATATGGTTACCTTATCGACACAACATGGGCTTACTGGGATACATCAAGAGGGTCATCATATGAAACATGATCCATGGTTCTCGCATGACAGATCTTATCATATTTACCTCACAGACGTCCTCATCATCCCCTATTTCCCTCCTTGATAACATTGAAGATATTCAAATTAATGGGTCATGTTACTAAAAGATAAACGTCATTAGTCCTTCCCTATGCTAGGTATGATGGCATTGGCGCGGGCCAAGAATCATCAGAACCGAGTCCCTTGATTCACCACAAAGCCAAGTGTCATGAACAACAAAGTCCTCGTGAAAATAGAACGCTCACTTACACCAATACATCCTTCATCCCTCCTGAATTTTCACACTACTATCAAACAGCCTGCATATATTAGTCTACTAACTCTCCTAACCCTAAATTTCAACATATACCAGTATGGCAACAAGTTAACACTTGGTCCCAAGTCCACTAGAGCATGTCCTAATTTTGAATTCCCACCACTATGCAGTTTCAGGCTTCCCCGGTTCAGATTGTGGGCAAATTGTCTTAATTAAGGAGGTGGACTGGTCAAATATGAATGCTAGCCCTCATGGACACCTAAATTTCTTTCACAAAGGCACGTCTTTTTTAAAACTCGGGTATATGACGGAATTTGCTTAATGACATCCAACAAGGGAATGTTCAATTCTAACCTCGTTTGAACAACCTATGATTTGTAATGATTGTTCACTTTCTTGGGGACTCTCAACTTATGAGGGTATGGAGCAAGAGGGACGTGAGAAGTTTTATCTTTTCATAACTCAACATCAACAACATCTATTCTAGGAACATGAGGCTTAACAGACACCTCATCGTCCCTTAGCAGTTCATTTTGCACGTCATTTGTTGTTTCTTTGGGCTGAATGGTTTTGTCAATTGTTTTTCCACTCCGAAGAGTGGTGACAACCTTGCAATGTTCAAAGGTGACCTCACTTGGACCTGAGACTCCAACACTATTTCGACTCTCGAGGGTTGGTGGATGAACTCGAGAAGCGGAGCTTCCTTTTCTGTTGAAAATTTCCCATAGAAGAGGTCAGCTTAGTGATTCGGGGATCTCACATCATTTGGGCTGCGCTCGAAATTCAATGTCAGTTGATTGTCGAGTCCGAATCGTGTCACAATGTCCTCCAAACTTCTCTTACGTAGATGTTGGTAAAGCTATTGGATTTGGATTCCTGAGAAGAGGGTGAAAACCTTGGTTAGACGCATAAACTCGATGTAATCTTTGGGATTTTGAAATCGAGGGGCTTGATCTAAAACCTCGTTTCGGGAAGTTTTGCCTTGGTTATTTGGCAAATGGTTTCGCCTCCTCATTCCTCCAATCCAAAATTCGGTGTTTACCCCACCTTGATTATAAGTTTCGTGAGTATGGAGAATTGAAGGGTTTCCTTTACTAATTAAGAGCATTAGTCACTATTCGATCGTCCCTTGAATCGGGAGGAAGGTTAGTGGCGCTTAATGGTTGAATACTGGGTCATCGCAAATGATGCATGACTCCTCCACTTGTGATCCCATAGGCACGTGTGCCTTAGTACAACAAGCCACCTCATTCACTTTTTTTCAATTCGATGCATTCTAATCAAAGTTAAATGGGCTATTTTCACAGAAGTCATCTTTTCTCTTAAGTGATGTATTCCTCCTCCCGTAGGTGTGTACTATGTAATCTTAGCAAAGATCTAAAAAGGAGGTATTAGTCTCCAAGTTCGAAAGCACGCCGCTATTGTATCAAAAAATTGCATAGCCTCTCTAGCACTTTTATCATAAAATTCCCCCACACACATCATTTAGATGTATTGTTTGTTATTCAAGGACAGTCCTTGGTGAAAATATGCAACAATTTGTACAACATCCAAACCACAAGTAGGAGAGCGTGATGAGGTCCTACATTCTTCCTGATAATAATAGCAAAAGGCTTTTACCTAGTTTTTTCGTAAACTTTGGATTGATGCTCGCATGAGTGCATTAGTTCGTATGAGTGGAAGAATTTATTCAAAATCCATTTCGTGCATGTCTTCCTAAGTAAAAATCAATCGGGGGAGCAAGCGAGTGAAACCATTGCCTTTCCTTCGTAGAGAATGGGAATAAACCATACAAATTATATGAGGGGCGATCCTCGTAGAAAGGAAAGCACCGCAAACATCCTCAAAGTCTCCTCATGAATGAGTAGGGTTCTCGACCCACTTTCGATACACAGGAAAAGACAAATCATCTCCGACTTCACGCAGAATCGTTAAATTTCTTCAAAGAGGCGAATACAATGAAGTTTGTCAGTATTTTCGAGGTTGCACTTCGACATTTTTTCCATTATCAGGGTAAAGGGAAGGGGGAGCTCTGATATTGATTTTTCCGAAAATTAACATTCTCCCCTCCTCAAGCACGGTTGCCGCACACCATCTCCTCGCTTTCATGCGGAGGTCATATGGTCTTTGTGGGTTACTAGGCAACCCTCGTCATTCTTCGGATTAAAAAGAGTTTGTCGATTCCTGGATGATCCATTTGAGGTGGTGGTTCTCTTGAAACAAACGTCTCACTGTGGACTCTTCAGTATGTCCTTGAGGTGTAACTCTTACAAGTCGGCGTTGCTCGTCACGAGCCTAAACCGACATGCACCAATATTATCCTAATTAGATAGATATCCACTTATATTATCTACAAAAAGAATTAAAAAAAAAGGTAGAGAACGTACTGGATTTGCAATGCAATTACGACCAGCTTCTCTGATTACCTTAGAGTGTCGCTACTCCCTAAGAACGACGCCAAAAATGCTTCTGCCTATTTCATGTGCTAAAATTATTCCCAAGCATAGGAATTGATGTCGCTACATTATAACACTCGTGGAGTCCATGTGTCATTTACAGGAGTGGTTTCAGATCCTTAGGATTGCTTTCCAATGAACGTATGATTAAAGTAAAATCCGGGGTCAGATCGATTGATTTATTAACCCATCGACTTAAACCATTGTAAAACTGTGGCGCGTAATGATAGATCCTCGTGCTCGGCCACCACCAACTAAGTAACACCCACCTCTCACTTACAATCTCATCTTGGAGCCATTGATGAATGGTCTTCGATGGGGGATTTAACTTTAAAAGCTTTTGTAAGACAAAGAATAATTGAACGATATCAAACACTTGCTCAAACGTATCAGAAAGCCTTCGACTCTAGTTTGCATTTCCGAGATCAAGCACAACGTGTACCAAGAATCTCTCGTTCACACATTGTCAAGAAGATGCCAAACTAAGGTTTTAGAAGAATTTACAAGTGTTCACATCGTACAAATCCCATTGAAGCACAAAAGAGGGATTGAGGGCTGTTACCTTGAAGGGGGTGAGTTTCCACCATTAGAACCCTATCATGGAGGTTTAGAACTCCATTAAAGCTGAGAATTGATTCATAATCGCTGGAACACTTCTAGTAAATGGGAATTGAGGAATAACACTTCAATTGCAAGGTTGAGGTATCAAACACAGAAATAACAATGAACACCAAACCAACTGAAAGATTACAAATGCTTAAAAACTTAGAATCAAAAGAAAACTAAGTACTCTACTCGATGAAAACCTTAGAAAAATATGAGAAAACACTTCAAAGGTAAGAGCCAAAACCCTAGAATTCGAACTCTCTCTACTCTGCCCTCAAGTGGGCTTAAATACAATCCTCATTAGTGATCTCGAAGTGGGGATCGAAAGACGAGCGTGCTCTTGCACCAAGATCAAAATTATGCTCAAATCCTATAGAGATTGCATGTTGGTACCGGTACCAGTTAGTGTGGTACCGGTACCAAAAGTGCACTGGTACTCCAATAGCCTTGGGGTACCGATACCACTATCTTTGGTACCGGTACCACTGCTCCACAACTGCCCCTCTTCACTTTAGAACTACCCGAGGCCTCTCGACAATACGACAATCGCTAAACTAAGCCATCACGAAATTGTGCACTGACATCGAACAACCTCACAGACAGTATAAAAACTGGGTGAGAAAGGTCAAAAGCACCTATTCTACACAAAAATGAAAGCAAAACATGAGCTGAGGGGCTTAAAACCCTATATAAATGTCTCACTTTTATGTATCCAACACTCAAGAATACGACTCCACGCCCAAAATGAAGTCGTATGACTTCAGGTTATCGAAGACTCGCCCGTTGCTTCAAATAAAGCTAAGTATCTGGAGACTGCCCATGGGCCAAATAAAGCGTTATCGAAGACTGTCCAAGGTCGGAGATTGTCCGAGATCGGAGATTGTCCGAATCGTAGATTTTCTTAGGATTCAAAATATTGTCCGTGGTCTGGAGACTGCTTCAAGATCTGAGACTGCCCACTATCAAGACCGCCCACAAAGCTAATGAGGTCGTTTCGAGGTTGTCCAGCGATTTGATTTATAAAAACAAAAATCCTTTTGTTTTGGATAAAGGGTCATTGGGTGAAACACCAATGATAATTTTTCACATTTGGCATATGCATGTGTGAGGGAGTAAGTGAGGACTCAGGATATGAGATAGGGTGAGTCACATTCTCATCCATGAGATGGTGAATTGAGTATGAACGCAGTATGTTTACTGAATGTGTGGTGTGCTATTGCATGTGCACTTAGGTGGGGAGTAGCCCTTGTAGAATATTTCTCTATTAAGTATTGTCATTCCGTCGCGACCCCTTTTTTCAGGTACAGGGAGTTTATAGGGAGACGACACGCCGACGAGGCTGTGATTGTGAAGAAGCCGACATGTGGCCTTGAAAATACTTTTGTAAAAAATATTTTATGTAAAAAGAATTGGGATTAAATTCTTTTGAACTATTATATAAATAGTCGGGTATGGCTATGGTAAGAGGGTCGCGGATCCGGGACTTTGATGTGTAACGCCCGCCCCGAGATAAGGTAATACATATGTAACTCGTAGGGGCGCATAAGAGCACTAAGTGAACTGTAATATTTTCGGGGACTTACATATGATGAAAATATGAAATAATAATTTCTGCAGAACCCGAAAAATTGTATTAGGAACAAGGGTTAAAATCGTAATTGGTCAAAAAGGATATGAAAAATCATAAAATATGATATGAGCCATAATAGAAATAACAAAAGTTAAAGTGCAATTTTGAAAGATAGAGGACTCACTTATGATTAAGTAAAATATGAGACTATAAAATGGGAAGTGACAAACCAAAGTCTCATTTTTGGTCTCCAAAGGCTAGGCAAAACGTGAGCAGAAAGGTGGAGAAAAGAAGAGAGCAAGAGGAAGGAGAAGGGAGAGGAGAAGACCAAAACCAAGGTATGTTTTGTCTTGAAATCCACAGGTATTTTGAATTCCTAAGGTTTTGGTTTCGAGAATAGTTGTTCCCTTTGTCTAGGTTTTGTGGAAAGACTCCACACAAACCTGATTTGTTGGAAGCTTGTGGGTAAAATCCTAATCTGTAAAGAATAAAACATGGAAGCCATCATAATTCTATGGTCTGAAGGAATCTGGGTGGACCTTAAGTTGAATTTTTAGGATTTTACCTAGGTTTTGTGGTATGGGAGTTCCAAACCACCAATACAAGTGTTATGGAGTGGTTTTGAAATGACTTTTCATGTTGATTATCGAGGGTATTACGCTTTGAGGACTGCTGTAAAAACAAAGGAGAATGTTGGTTTTTAAAGGAATTGCCAAAATTTTTTTGTAAACCCTTGTTTTTGTTTTGCTATAGATTAAGTTAGAATCATCCAAATGAATCGATTAAAATTGCCAAGAACCATACAGATAGTGGTTACAAATGTATGTAAGGGACCAAGAGCAAATTGTACTCTAAGGCTCCCAAATATGACTGGAAGGTGAGCTCGTGTAACCCACTGATTATACTCGCTTTGGGTATCATGGTAGTGTTTTGGCCATAAGTGGAGTTTCACTCATCCAAATTGAGTGATTAAAAATTATGGGTAAAATAGACTTCTAGGGGAATAAGTTAGCTGAAGGAAGTACATGCAAATTATAAACCCAAAGTGCCCATAAATTTTTCCAAGTGGAGCTATGTACAGATTCTGTTCTGCCAATTTGAGTAATCTAGATATAAAATACAATAACTTGAGTTTTGGTGATCCAAATTGGGTGATTCCAATTAGAGAAGAAACACCTTAGAACCATAGCTTCAAATGAGTGAAGAACAAATTTCCAATTTATGGGAGTTAAGACCCTAAATCGGGCGATAACTGTATGATTCGAGCTAACTAATTTGGCATCAAAAAAAATCATGTAACTTGTGTTATGTGGTTGAGGGCCTTAGAGAAGGAATTTTAAATTGAAATTTAAAGAGATGTCATTGATGGTAAAGGACTGATCTGGAGAGTCACACTTTTGGAAGACCGGTTTGGAATAATTTTTTGTGTAATAAAGTCAAGAGAGTATTGTTGGAAAAAGGTCTACCAAAATGAGTGGTTTTTTTTGTTAGAGGTTTTTTAGTGCTCAAGGGTAAATTGTTAATTTGGCTTTATATGAATGTTGTGTGACCCTAAAGTGACTTGCGTGTGAAGTACGTTGTTTGACGCTTACACGCGGCGACACGCTATCGATTCGTTGAGTGTGTAGGCTAAAGCAAAGGCGAAAGTAGTGGAGTTGTGCTCAAGTTTCGAAACAAAGAGGTGAGTGTTCTAAACCTATTTTTCAAATACTAGTGTATTATTATTATAAACTGCTTACACTCCATTTAATGGTTTTAATTGTAAACCATGTTTAAAGCAAGCAATGAGTTTTTAAGCAAACAAAATGGCTTTGATTTAAACCATATGTGAAAAGCAAACAAGTAATGGTTTTTGATGTGAACAACCATACTTTTTATAGTTAGCAAGCAATGGTTTTGAATTGAAAAACCATATTTCAAAGAAGCAAGGCAAACAAAGTCTATTTTGTAAAATAGCCTAACCAAAAACTTTAGTCTTAAGAAAGCATACCTACAGAGGTATTCCAGACGAGCTGCAGGTTAGGATATCATACATGCATTTTAGATTTTGCCTGGTCGGCAAACTTAGATCATGCATCATGCATTTAAAGGAGACTGTGGCACGATCGAGTATATATAGGCCAGAGTTTAACTAAATTATGGTGGATGACACCCAGTCAATTCCACCATACGGAAGGTGACGTGGGCCAAGGCCCTTCCACCTAGGTGATGAGGACCCAGGTCCTTCCACCGGCACGGTCGATGCCCAGGCTCCCGTGTTCACTAGGGTACAACAAGCAGGAAAGGTGTAATACCCCAAAATATACCCTAGCATCTTTCGACATATTTAGGGTATTTTGTAAGCGTAATTTGAATGTTTCATGAGTTAAATGCGAAACATGGAAATGAGAGACCCGGAAATTTACAAGATTTAAGGACAAATATAAATTATCCAAAAGGACTTAAAAGTCATAAGTTAAGATTGATGCCAATATAGAAATTTAATAAGTTATGAGATTCAAGGCAATTAGAGAAAAGATGGAATAGAAATAATAATGAGTTAAAGGGCTTAAGTGCAAAAATGAGAAAGTTAAAAGCAAAAATGAGTTTTTGACTTGGCCAAACATGGCCTTAACAAACATGGATAAGAGAAGACCAAATTTGGTCTCCAAAAGAGAGAGAACCGTAGAGAGGGAGAGAAGAGAAGGAGAGAAGAAGAAGGTTATAAGAGGAAGAGAAAGGTTAAGAAAAGAAGAAGAGAAGCCATGATAAAAAAGGTATGGAACTAACCTCGGGGTATGTGATGAGGTTCCCAAACACTGTGATTATACTCGTTTGCCT
This sequence comes from Tetrastigma voinierianum, assembly GCA_016808115.1. NCBI lineage: Eukaryota > Viridiplantae > Streptophyta > Magnoliopsida > Vitales > Vitaceae > Tetrastigma > Tetrastigma voinierianum. Next base: position 92,669 of record JAEQBH010009322.1, on the reverse strand, counting down.
TTCTCGCTTTTCATGTTTTTATTTATACTTAATGTCGTAGTTTTCGTGGTCGGGATACCTGACGGTGATTGGTGTGTAGCGCAGTGAGCCGGGTGCAAAAAGAAAAGCTTAAGCAATTTCGAGCAAACAGGAGGCGCGCGGCGATGGCCACACGCCGCGACGCTCCCCACGCCGCGATCGCCCCATCGCCGTGACGCCCCAACGCCGCTACATTGGGTCAACAATATAAAGTCAACAAACGCAGTAACGCGACGCCAACGCCAGCGCGACATCTTAATGTCGCTGACGCCAGAACGCCGCTGACGCCGCCGAAGTTCTGCTTTCTCAGCATTAAAAGCAAATGGAGGTGCGGGTTTGAAGGCATCGGGAATGGTACTAATCGCAGCAATAAATCGTAGCAGAGGACATCGATCTCAAGACTTAACCCGTGATTTGTATTTTCCTTGTTTTGGCATAAACCTGATGTTTATGATATCACATATTGGTATTTTCTCGTCATTATGTTCTAGATCTATACTCTAGGGTATTGCTGAACCCTGGCCACGCTTTGAATGGATTAAAGTTTATTAATTTATATTATTCATCGAAAAGGATTCATTATAACTGCTTTACATCCGGTGGAATCAATTACATGGTAATGTTTCACAAGATTAGTATGATCATACTAGAGATCCGAGATTCGAGAGATGATACCTAGGATATGAGTAGAGCGCCCGCTGATCTCTGAGAAATAGAGATATTTCCGATCCCAAGGTGGCAAGGTTAGAACATTTAAGCATTTCTGAGTACCGAGTCAAGTAGATAGACTAATTTACTAGCTTAAATAGGCTTAATACACCTCGAGAGTAGGTATCTCAAATAAGATCACCTTGCCATAAATAAATCATAAACTGCATCAATAATATCACCTTTAAGAAATAATCCATTGAAAGTATGGGGAGACATGACCCTAGTCCCCATCACATAGTAATTCTTTCATCGCCTTTGTTTATTTTACTTTCGTACATTAGTAACTTTATACACAATACATACATCTTATAATATTTGAAAAGTAAATCTCAGAGGTCAACTCACCTATCCCCGAGGATCGATATCCGTACTCCATTGGTACATCAGATACTTAGCGACGCTGTACTACAAGATATAGGCGTATATTTTATACACCACAAGCCAAATTGCCAAGTTTTTGGCGCCGTTGCCGGGGATAGGTTTATAGTGATATAGAGAATAAAGCAATTAGATATTACTCTGGAAATTTTTGTTTTTATTTGTTATTACAAGTGCTAGTAATTTGGTCTTGTTGTTTCGTGTGTGATTGCAGTTTAGATTTCAGTGAGTACATGCAACGACGAGATCAGGTTGACCAACATTTGTTCGATTCTCGAGCCAGAAGAACTTTACGTAACACGCAGAGAACGTAGAACGAATAAAATGTAAATTTAGCAAACATGGATGACAATGAACCACAGGATCTTAGAATTGAGCAAAATGAGCCACAAAGAGGCCGAAATGGGAATAATGGAAGGAATCATGACCCGTGCCGCGATACGTACCGCATGATCCATACATGTTGTTAGAGGAGTTTGGTGACCGCTACTTCGCCGTCGCATGTACTATCGACGACCACCCATTCAAAGTAAACAACTGAATCGAAGTCGCATTACGTATGTCGTAACATCTTATTTCATGGATTACCCCATGAGAACCTCGAATATGCATTTGACCAACTTCCTTGAAGTTTGCGATACTAATTTACACAATAAGTTATCAAGAAGCTTCTCAGGTCGAGATTGTTCCCACTCCGTCACTAGGTGATGTAGCTACTATCACAACCAAATAGCCACCGATTCCATTACTCGTGAACGATTTAGTGCGTAAATTCCCACAAGTTTTTCCTAATTATCGAAAAATTGCACAAATTCAGGCAAGAGATCAATACTTTTTGGGCAAACTAGAGGGGGAGAACTTTGCAGGCGTGGGATAGATTCCACGAACTATCGGTAAAAATGCCCACACCACCGACTCCACTGTGATGGATGCAGTCCCCACTTTTATAATGGTCTAAGGAATGCGACTAGAACAGTGATTGATGCCCTACCGGAGGAGCACTAATGAAGAAACCACTGCATCGCTTATGAAACTTGTGAAGATGTCGAACCAATACAAATCAAGGCCTGTAGAGAAGGTGACAGCCGAAACGCTGTGTGTAAGATGTACGCCATGTGCGCGCGCACGCTACGTCAAGTAAGAGGTACTAGTGTACTTTAGCATCGATCCACAGAAAGATGAATTGACTACAGATTCTCGCTTTTTAGACAATATCTAATAAATGATTCTAAGAGTATAATTTACGCACTAACTGTAACTAAGCTTATCGGGTTTCGTGAATCGACATAATGTGGAGCCAGGTTGGGCCCCCCGTCACATTCGATTTCGATTATTCTCCTAAAGATGTTGTTACCTGATTGTTTATAACATATCAATGGCAGGTGATCTTGCCTACGAGATATCCTTCTCGAGGTATATTCGTTTATTTCGTGAATGTGAACGTAGTATATCTCTATCTCCACTCCCAGATCTCGAAATGCTTTAATGTTCAACCCCAAACCACCTCTCTCGTTCGGAATATCTCTATTACCCGAATCGGCTAAAGGCTACTTCTACCTCCAGATCCTCGACACTTCTCATCTCGAATCTCTGATCTTCTCAGCAAGTATGTTAATATCGCCGATATTATCATATAATTAACATGTGTATAGAGCAGATGTGATAAATTAACAACAATTGATTAACATGAAAGGTTAAATTTAACTATCAGTTCTGCGACAGGTTTGATGTAACCTAAACGAAGCTTAACATCATGAAAGAAAGAAACAAAATATGTAATGTGAAGAACATCCTCATGTGATCCAAAATAATCAAACAATAATGAAAAACCAATACAAAAGTCCAAGGAGATCCTTGAAGTCCTGCTGCGTGCTCCCTCCACTCGCATCTCCGCCGCATCGCTCTTCCATACCCCAAAATCCCGAGCCCCCGCATTTAATGATGAGAGGCGATTGTCACGCCGCGACGCGGGTGACCGGGTTGACTTCTCGCATTTGTCGACCCCCACGCCGTGACTCAGACGTCGCCGACGCGGAGACGTGGCGACGCGGGCGCTGACTTCCTTGCATGCTCCTCATTTCTCCAAAATGGCTTCCAAAAGTTATTCTTTCGCCATCATGCCCAGATTCCAAAACAAAACTAAATATGGAATCTAACACTAAAATTATATAAATAATGCCAAATCAACATGAAAATGCAAGATCGACGCGAGTATAACTGAGTGTTTTAAGTACTCATCGCCAATTTCAAACTTAATTCTCGCTAGTTCTCGCAAGAACCGACTTAAACAGATTACCACACCACTATGCAACTCATTAATTAAGACAAGAATGCCAGCGTCGGAAAAATAGGATCAATTCGACCGATTCACATACCCACCGTTTTGGTCGATGTTCAATGAAGGCATACGATACTCCTGACTTTCGGTGACTTCGATTGAGGTGAAACTCGACTAGTGCATCCACTTCCATGCTGTTCAACGGTCGCTCCCAAACCCTATGAAGCCTATGGTAGGCGACCTGTCATGCCCGAAGTTCCGACACCCCAAACTTAAGTTCAACTCCACCTATTAGAAGAATCGAACTAGACAAGGATAGGAACGCACCCAATTATTCATGCTCATGATATCTAGAATTTCCTATAAACAAAACAAAATGGAAGAAGACCTAGTGCCAAGAAGTTTTAGCCAAGTGTTCCTGTAGCTGGGATCCATTGGTGACTTCACTGGGCCGTTATACAAGGCACTGTGCATTAAGTTCCCTTCAAATCTCAATTCGAACACTCAACCACCTGATAGCCCTAGGTTGCGTGAATGATCCATCTCCTCCGTCCCATGTAACTACGCGCTGAAGTCAATGACTCCGCCGCTCGGCACAGCTTTGATAGTTCTCGCATCGCGCCCTGGATTCGATCGATGATCCCGCCTATTCTTATGCATATGCCTATTTTTATTTCTTTCTTTTTCTTCTCTTTTTCCATGTGTTTTTGTATTTTTCTCTTTTGGTCAGCTTGATGGCAATCCTCGTTTAGTCCCATCACTCAAATGGTTCGAATCTTCCCTAGTCACCGACGGTAGAAGTCAGGTTCACATTCTTATGCATTACTCCGATCGTCACTAGTGTGTGAGTGTGATGTAGCTTTAAGAATTGGTTTCTGACTACCCGGGATTGGTTCACTAGCCTTTTCACCTATTCAATCTAATTACCGAGCATCAAACAAATGTATGCATCCGAACAAATCTATATAAACTCCAATCTAAAAATCGACTTCAATTTTCAACATGGCACAACTGAAACGCAATTACTACATTATGCATGAATATCCTAAAACAAACAAACAACTAACAACCGATCACCAACATCATAAGCAAATATGCGATGCACAATAACTCAAACAAATACTAACACTACCTACAACTGCATTTAATACTAAAAACAAACACAACCCAAAATGCGAACAACTAACAATACTATAAACTACTAAAACTAAAAACAACACAAATAAAGCAAAAGTTGATAAAACAAAACATAGTATCCGAACAAAATACCCCCTAAACAAAGATCCGAAGTCCCTTAATCGGGTAAAATAAAAACATAGAGGGTAAGGGACTCTCAGAGATCACCGCGGGCGGTGGCTGGTCGGTGGAAAGCTGTATCGCACGAAATGGCCCGCATAGCCCGTCGCCGCTGTAGAACGATGGCCCGATTGGCCGTAATTCAGTACAGATGTCAGCACGCGCCGCCTCCATGTCTCGAAAGTAACGAGGACTCTCAGGTTCTCGGTCTCATCCGTAACGCTGCCAAAACGCCAGCCGAGTGAGAGCACCGGTCCCCAATATCTAGGGAAGGACTGGTGAGGACCTGGCCAGCCCGAGGCCGCTGGGGCGGAGCGGTGGAGGTCGAGACGAGGATCGGCCATCGTCCTCCGGGTGTCACCCAGAATCCATAGCGAGCCCGATAGCCTGAAGCTCGCCCGTCTCGAGGGCTCATGGCCCGAGTCATAAACTCGTGCCGCGGACACCGTGTGTGTCCCGCCGACCGATATGGTCTTAATGATGAAGCCAGGCCTCATTGTCGCCAGGCACTCCGCTTGCTTGCACAAGTCAAGATCGTAAAGGGTGCCCTGTGTTCATTTTCGCATCCCTAAGCATGGAGGATGGCATCCTCGAAGCAACCTCAACGCCAAATGGCATATCCTCGTAAGATGCAGCTCGAAGCAAGTGAGCCGCCGGCGCCACCACACACATTCGCTGGCCGGTATAAGACGCCGGCGATAAAGTAATGCCACACCTAGGGAATGTAGGCCAAATGCTCGGCCTTGAAATTCTATCGCGTGACTACGCCATTGATCCGCCACTCACCGACTCTTCGGGTCAACACTCTGATGACCTCATGGTAGTCGTAGGTGCTCGCGAGTCGATCAAAGGCCCGTGGATATGCTCGAGGCCATAGTAGCTATTGATCGACCCTCACAACAAGTCGACCACCACCTCGCACCGACCTTTGAGGACGTGGGAGGTGAGGGTCGGCGTGAATTCGAACTACGCCTACGGGCAATGGGCGCAGGGTCGCACACAAGCACGCCAACCCGCCTCAGTTTTGCTAAAAATCGCCGGGATGGTGAAACCCTTTCCTAATGATGACCGCAGAAATTATGCTGAACCGACCACGACATCCGCGCTTACAAAACGCGAGGCATCAATGTGGGAGCTCAGCCCTCGCTGCCCGACCAAGTGTGCAATCTCACGCTTGCCGACATCCTAAGTTAAACCAAATAACAAACACCTAATACGCACTTACACAAAGAAATTAACTAAACACTACCTAAAGACTAATCACACCAAAAGAGGACTCAAAAACCCTAATGAATCTAGTTAACTAAATGACCCCTAAAAGACCTTTAAAGCACCAAAACATACAAAGAAACCCTAAACGACTATACCCAAGCTAGAATCGGACACACAGGGGTGGAGAAGCCACTATGGTCCAAAACCGGCCAATGTGGGTGACTTACAGAGGTCGGCGAGCAAAGAGAAGATCTCTTATCGGGTCCAAAGGAGCTCGCGTGCAGCGAAGGCTAGGGTTTCGGGAGGAGATGTAGGCAGGAAAGGCCAAAACGCCTATTCTTGGTTTAAAACTGCTTCCACGCCAGCGACGCATGGTGTCACGCCGCCGACGCGACGCAGAGCTTGACGGCGACGCCGCGACGCGCAAGTGCGCAACGCCGCGACGCGGGCGCGAGCATGTCAAATGACGCCGCTATCGCGAGATTCACGCCAGCGACGTGACAGAGGAGGTGACCAAATGACGTCGCGACGTGTAAAAATGACGTCGCGACGTGAGAATCCCACGTCGCGACGTGACAGAGAGCCTTACAATTTGACGTCGCGACGTGTATAAGTGACGTCGCGACGTGAAAAGTCCACGTCGCGACGTGAGAATCCCACGTCGCGACGTGACAGAGAAGTGTTAAAATGACGTCGCGACGTGGGAGCTCCACGTCGCGACGTGACAGAGAAGGTCTCCCAAGAAATTTTCGATACATTATGCAGCTCCACTTTTTCGAGAACTCTCCACGTGTGAACTTCATTCCGGCCATTGAACACGTCAGAAGACCCGCACCCACGCTTCCCGGTCCCGCACTAAACCAACAAACAAAAACATTGGATCATGAAATCAATAACCAGAAACCAAAAATTAACAAAATAACTTATAGAACTTAAACTACGTGAATTAAGAACACTTGGGTTGCCTCCCAAGAAGCGCTATGTTTAATGTCGCAGCTCGACGACTCGAATCTCAATGCGCGATATTCTTAGAAGAAAGCGGGAATTTTACGCTGCCTCCTTGCTGTGCACACCCCATGTTCAAGGTGGACGAAATACTCTTCTCGCTCATGTACCAGCTTCCTCAAGGTCTTTCAGGCACAGCTTTTCCTCGGAAGTATCTACTTTGTCTTTGCAAAAATCTCGATAATGAAGTTCAGATATCTTCATTTGATCATTGTCCTGATGCTTCATGGCCGGAATACATGGAAAAATGATCTTTCTCCTTGACTCTCAATTTGAGTTCACCTTCTTGCACATTGATTTATTTTCCTCGTGGCCGTAGCTGGCCCACTGGTATAATTGAACTGAGTCGCCTTCCCTCCATGTCTAGAATGACGAAGTCTCGCTGAAGAACGAATTTAGTCAACTTTTACTAGGAAATTTTCGATTATACCCCGAGGCGATGCCGACAAGACCTATCTCGCAATAAACCGACAGGTCGATTTTGGCTCTCCTAACTTTAGCCTTTAAACATCGGTAGTGGCACTGTTGATGCTCGCTCCAAGTCACATAAGGCTTTTCCGATACCCGATTCCCTATAGAGAACTGATAGCAAATTTTAATCTCGATTCGGGTTTCGGAAGTTTTTCGCAAGATGGCACTGCATTCGCAAGGCAATGGTCCCACTCTTCCAATTTCTTCTTACTGCCAAGATCTTTTTCTCATGAATTTCACATAACTGCATGTTCTCCTGTTGCCTCCAAAAAGGTATATTAATAAAATACTTCAGACAAGAAACTTTGCAAACTGCTTCTCTAACTTGCCTTTCTTCAACCTCCGAGGATACGGAATTGGTATGACAGTTCATCCGTTTTGTATGCTCTGTTTCTTCCCGACTTTATTATCTTTGACGTCTCGCATCTCGAGGTTGCTCATCTGTGATCGGTCCTTTCGATGCTTTCGTCTCGCCCTTTATTTTCGAAGTTCGTATCCACCGGTCAGGCCCCAAGTTCTCCAATTCTCTTCCACTCCTTAGAGTGATGGCCTTGCAATATTCTTTCCCTTCTCCTCTAGGGTTTGCCTCTGAATTGCTTGGCAAAGAACCCGGCCATTCTTCAGAAGTAAGCTTCGCTTTATCTGGCCTCATTTTGTGCCTCCAAACTCCTAAATTGCGGCCGCTTGATTGTTTAACTCGGCTGAGCCACGATGTTCGCTTTAGTCTCATTGATGAACGCGAATGCTTAAGTTAACATCTGGTGGCAGAGCTTGTTTAAATCCAAACTCTTCTTTTTCGTGGGGCGGTTCATTACTTCTGCCGACAGATATCGTTTCGACAAACCGCCATCCATACCCTTGGTTGTTTTGATTTATTCGATTCGATTGGTTACGCCCATCCTTGTCCCCGATTCCCGATTCCGTAGCTATTACCCCATACTAGCCCTTGTCATTTTATTTATCTTCGATTAAACTCGATATCGACCGAGCCGCTCCACCGCAGGCTCTCGACTGACATCTCTACACTACTAAGGTCAGTCTCCACTTAATTCACAACTCCCATGGAGTGGTCTCAGATAGCATGTGTTGTTCCCCGCCGCCATTTAGTCATGAATGTACCGAGCCACATTGATTTACCGATTGTTTGGAGGACTTCATCATTCTGCGCCACCCGCCGTGTTTACCGGTGTAGCCTTCTTCTATTCACGATTAGTGTTGGTCATAAAGATCTTCCAACATCTCATACGCTGTCTGTGGTTTTCATCAATGATCCTCCACCGAGGCATCTATCATTGTTCGTTGTATTTCTCGTACCATTGTAAAGGTGTGGACTTGCATCCATCTCGTTAATACGCGAGGACACTTCCGCAATAATTCATGGAACCCGTCCCATGCTTCGCTGTGTTCTCCCCACCGACCGAACGCATTGGATCTCGGCACCAACCAGTAATCTTCGGCTGCGGAAAGAACTTGGTCGAAACTTTGTACCAATTCGCTCCGGCGTAGTAATGGAATCTGCGCCGACCGGTTAGCCACGTTCGCCTCTATCCTGCTTTGTCGGGAATAACCGCAATCTGTACTTCTTCAGCGACCCCGTTTGTATTTGGATGTATCGCAAACTTCGAGGAAGTTAGTCAAAACGGTACGTTCTGCTCTCATGGGTAGTCCATGGAACAAGATATTCTGAAGCATCTGTACTGTGACTGACTTCAATTCAAAATTGTTCGCTTGAATCGCGGCCGGCCTCGATTGGGCTGCTCGAACAATCATTGAGGTAGAACGAACTCATCTAATAGCATGCACGGATCGTCCTACCAGATGAATGCCCAGCGCTTTGATTTCTAGTCGCCTTCTTCACAGGGTTCAGCTGGTTCACTCCAAAATCCTGTTTCTTCGCTTGTTTTCCTATGACTATTGAGTTCTAATGCCTGCCTTCCGTTTCGCGCAACTGCGCGCGTCTTTCGCCCGGATCACACAAGCAAGCTGATTAATCTGATCGGTCGGGTCGTACAAAATTCTCACTAAAACCCATCGCAATAACACACCAACTAACAAACCCAATTGTCAAGACTTGTAAAAATAACAAAATAAAGAAAAATTTCCTCGGTATCACTATCTATGTGCTTACTACCTATATCAATTAAGCCTTTCTGAACGCGCCCAAAACTTGACAGTCGAAACGCGGTAAAGGATGTACTGGCGCGGCGCACGCTGGGCGCTCGCGAATAGTGTACTAGTGTACGCATCGATCCACGTGGAAAGATGAATCTATCACACCCGCTTCTAGACAATATCCTAATAAATGATTCTAAGAGAGAATTTGACGTACTAACTCGAACTAAGCTATTGGTTTTGTGAATCGATAATGTGAGCCTAGGGTTAAATCTCCCCTGGCCACATTCGGCTGGATTATTCTCCCAAAGATGTTGTTATTCGATTGTTTATAACATATCAACGGGCGAAGATCTTGCTCACGAGATATCCCTCTCTCGAGGTATATTCACTATTTCGTGAATACTGAACTCCAGCATATCTCATTCCCGAATTCTGGGATTCGTAAATGCTTAATGTTCAACCCCAAAACCACTCTGTGTTCTGGACATTCTATTAATTCGAATCGCTAAAGGCTACTTCACTCCAGACATCCCCCGAATACCCTCATCTCGAATCCTGATCTTCAGTTGTAAGTATGTTAATATTGGGCTGATATTATCATATAATTAACATGCATGTATAGAGCGTATGTGATAAATTAACAACAATTAATTAACATGAAAGGTTAAATTTAATCCATCATTCGTGATTGTGGTTCGATGTAAACCCTAGAAACGAGCTGAACATCATGAAAGAAAGAAACAAAATATGGCCGTGAAGAACATCCTCATGTGATCCAAAATAATCAAACAATAATGAAAAAACCAATACAAGTCCAAGGAGATCCTTGAAGTCTCTGTAAGGTGTGTTCTCCACCTCGTATCTCCGTCGCACGCTCTTCCATACCCCAAAATCCCGAGCCCCCGCATTTAACGATGAGAGCAGATTTTGAGCTGACGCCGCGACGTGGTGACCGGCTGACTTCAGATTTGCTGGACCCTCACGCCGTGATTTCTGGTGACGCCGCGACACGTGGAGACGCATGACGCGGGGCGTTGACTTCCCGCGATGCTCCTCATTTCCAAAATGGCTTCCAAAAGTTGTTCTTTTCGCCATCATGCCTCGTGATTCCAAAACAAAAAACTAAATAAGGAATCTAACACTAAAATTATATAAATAATGCCAAATCAACATGGAAATGCAGACTGACGCGAGTATAACTGAAAGGTTTTAAGTACTCATCGGCGTTACACCAAGAAAAGCAAAGAGGTATGGATAATGTGAGGTTCTAATAACTGTTAATCATGTGGACAAATTACCAAACAAGCAAATAGACAAGAAGGAACCGTGAATGCCATACAGACGTCCCATGGAGTTAAAGCACTGTGGAGGACAACACACCAAAGACAGAGTGTCAACAGAAACCAAACAAATTAACAGCTCTAAAGACGTACCGCGTTCAACCCAGAATCAATCACAAACAGCAGCGGATGCGATGGGGGAAACAATTATCGCACTAAAATCAAGGCCAAGGGTGGCGAGAATTTAATCGTAATAATCAAGGGTATGGATGGAGGAATAATCGAACAATATGCCATCGAACCGAGTTGCTGAACTAATCTCCCGAGAAAAGTGGACTTGTAACAAGCCTCGCACGTATGCCACCTCCACTCTCGCTTTCATGAATGAGACCAAGGCGCATTATGTTAGCGAAAACTCCATTGAATAACTGGCAAAGACAAATGAGAAATTGAGGTACAAATGGGTCAAATGGCTAACTTATCGATTTAAAGGCAAACCGGGTTCTTTTAACACGGCAATCCTCGTATAAACCCGAGAAGAGATGGGAATGAACATACAAGCAATATACCAGAAGTGGTAAAGAATTGAGACCAAGGCAATCCCTAGCAGTAGAGGAGGTGGAGGACTCCAGAAATTCATCCACCGCTCAACATAGATGATGCGATAATAACAACCTCGGGAGAAACAATGCAGGAAACACTATCAAGCAAAGACAACCCACCAATTCCATATCCACAACGCGCTAAAGAAGCATAAGTCGGAAAACAGTTCTACTAAATTCATGGAGGTGTTCGTGCTACACATCAATATCCCATTTATCGATGCCTTGGAGCAATGCCCGGCCTATGTGAAATTTATGAAAGACATTCTGTCTCGTATTATAAGATCGCCGATTAAACAAGACCTGAATCGAGGAATGGTGCCATACTGTGAGGAAGTCAGCCGCAAAGCTTAAAGACCCGTGCGCCACTATCCCATGCACCATTGGAAATTCTATCTGAGAGTTTTTGTGATTTCCGTTACATTAATCTCACGCCTCTTATCCATTTTTAAACGTTTGATTAGTGAGGCCCGCCCAACTACGCCACACTCCTCGCTGGCCGACGTATCTTAGAAGCATCCGAGAGAGGGTAATAGAAGATGTCTGGTAAAGGTTGACAAGTTTATCTTCTAGCAGATTACCAGATTAGATATGGAAGAAGATAAAGAAATACCCATAATCTGGTGTACTCATTTCTCAGAATCGGTGGCAAATGATTGATGTTCGTAGGGAGAATTAAATTGAGAGCAGATCGACGAGGTCAAGTTCAACGTGTTCGAAGCTGTGAGACATCCTGCAGAGAGTGATACTTGCTTCATGGCAGAGGATAGTGAGGGCTATAGTTGTCTAGCCAAAAGGGTCTCATCGACCTTCGAGGCTAGCCTAGCCGATAATGATTCTGAGAATATGAGCGAAGAGGCAGAGGAATATGTTAAATGGATGGACTCCTTCGGACCCAATAGGAGGAAATACTTTGAATCTCTAGGTGAAGGAGCTAAAACGCCAATGCCATCGGTGGAACAACCACCCAAGATGGAACAAAAACCCCTACCTAGCCATTTAAAGTATGCATACCTGGGGTAAAGATCTACTAATGCTGATCATCTCAAAGATCTTGACTCAATAGAGGAGGGTAGTTATTGAGGGTCCTAGAGACCATAAAACGTGCTGATGGTTCTAGCCGATTTGAGAGGATTCGCTCTCTTCCATGTGCATGCATCAGATTTTGCTCAAGATGTGGGCATAAACCCCGGAAGCACGTATAGTGTCGAATCCGACGACGAAAGAGGGTGGGTCCGAAGGAGGTATTGAAATGGCCGGATATCGGGTAAGTTATCCTATTTCGCATAAGCAGAAGGGTTAGTCCAGTTCAAGTGGTACCGAAGAAAGGAGGAACAACAGTCATAAGAACGGAGAACAACATATTACGCTTCATCAACATCAAAGCGGAGAATTTGTATTGATTAATGGAACCGAACAAAGCCACTAAAAGATCATTTCCCATCGCCATTTCTGTGATCGATGGCTGGATCGATTAGCTTGGCCATGAATACTATTGTTGATGATACTCCGATACAATCAAATCGCAGCCCCTTAAGATCGAGAAGACGACATTCACATGTCCCTATGGGATCGATCTCGTGCAGACGCCTTCGACTGCATGCACCGGGCACATTTCAACGATGTATGATGGCCATTTTCTCCGACATGGTTAAGAAGACAATCGAAATCTTCGTGGATGATTTTTCAGTGTTGGGTAATTCATTTGACAACCTGTATGGGAGAATTTGAGATCGCCCCTTGATAAGATGTGAAGAGATCCAACTTAAGACTAATCGGGGAGAAGTGCCATTTTATGGTACAAGAGGGTATTGTACCTGGTCATCTGATTTCAAAGAAGAGGAATAGAGGTGGACAGCAAAGATCAAGCAATTGAAAACTACCTCCAATCTCATCAAGAAAAGGATCATAAGTTTTTAGGGCCACGCTCGATTCTATAGCTTTCATCAAAGACTTCTCTCAAATTGCTAAACCGTTGTCTAATCTTTAGTCCAAGGGATCCCCTTTGAGTTTAATTCGCAAAGGTTTGCATGCATTTTCGTGTCAAGGATAAAATTGATACGCCTCCTATCGCCGTGGCTCCGCATTGGTCCTTTCCTTTCAACTTATGCGTGACTCAAGCGATTTCATGATCGGGGGCGTTGTCAGCGTAAACGAGAAAATTTTTCAGTGATTTATTATGCAAGCGTGAACCTTAAATGATGCTCGCTTGAATTATGCCCTACAGAGAAAGAACTTTATTATTGTTTGCTTTTGACAAATTCAGCCTTATTTGATCGGGCAACAAGGCGCGGTCCACACCGACCATTCCGCCATTAAATACTTGATTTACCAAAAAGACGCCAAACCTCGATTACCCTGGGTTCTTTTGTCGCAAGGACTTGATGTTGAGATTAAAGACAAGAAGTGGCACTGAGAACCTAGTGGCGCATCATCTTCACGATCGAGGGGCAAGCGATGATATTCAAGGAATGATGACTTCTAGATGAGCGAATCCTAGCTATTGAAGACAAGGCAGTTCCATGGTTTGCAGATTACGTGAATTATTTGCAGTTGCGTAGTCCCTCCAGACTTAACTATCAACGTAAAAAGGTTTTTCTCGCACATCCAAACACTACTATTGGGATGAGCCACCCTTGGCGCACACCTGTGGCCGATCAGTGATCCCCGGAGATGTGTGCTCAAGACGAATGAATGAAGATAACGAACCACTGCCACTCTCTATCATGTGGTGGACATTTTGGTGGCCAAAGAACTGCCGCCAAGGTACTTCAATCAGGCTTTTACTGGCCTACCTTATTCAAATATGCTCATCATTTCGTATCCACATGTGACAAATGTCAAAGAATCGGGCTGTGATTTAGAAAGCGATCAATCCACCCATGAACCCCATTCTCCCGAAGCAGAGCTATTTGACTTACGGGGATGGATTTATGGGACCATTTCATCTTACAACAACTGCATTCCTCTGCCAGCGGGGACTGCGCATCGGCAGAGCACCCGACCCGCACTAACGATGCCAAGGTCGTGGCTCACCAAGAAGAACATATTCTCCCCGATTTGAACCCTCGAGCACCGATCACGATAATGGTACTATTTCTCGCAATAAGGTAATTGACAAGGTTTTGGTAAAAGTATGGGGTGCGCTCATCGCACATCTCTTGCATATCACCTTGCAAATAAATGGGCAAGGTGAGGTGTCAAATGGAGAAATTAAGGCTATTTTAGAGAAGACAAGACAATTCCGTAAAAGGATTGGCCTAAAAGATCGCGATGCACTCTGGGCGTACCACACCGCTTTTAAAATTCCTTTGGGTATGTCACCTTCAGACTTGTGTATGGCAAAGCATGCCATCTTCCAGTAGAATTGGAGCATCGAGCCTACTGGTCAACTCCGACAAATGAATACGACGCACACTAAATAGTGAGAAGTCGATCGCTAAAGCTCAAAGGAATCCGTGATTTAACTGTGAATGAAGCGTATGAAAACGCCCGCATTTACAAGGAAAAGACAAAAGCCTGGCACGATAAACACATTACCAGGAAGGAATTCGAGGCGGGACAACAAGTTCTATTATTTAATTCCCGTCTAAAACTCTTTCCAGGAAAATTGAAGTCTAGGATATCCTGCCCTTCACACAGCTTGACCAAGGTCTTCTGATTACGTATGAGCCGAGATTACACATCCCGAGAAGGGCATATCTACGTCACCACCCAACTGCTGGAAGTCAGATTCGGAGGCGATTTCCATGCATATAAGCAGATCATTCCTTTGACCGTATCAGATGAAGTGCAGTAAGAGATCATAAGAGCTCGGGTCCCCGAGCATTTTGAGATTCAGGGCAGTCGAGCTAACGACGTTAAACATAGTGCTTCTTGGGAGGCAACCCAAGTTTATTTTCATGCAATTTTCATTTTTTTGTCTTGATTTTTAGTCATTTTCGCTTGTTAGGGGTTGGTTTGTCGTACCGGGCTCAGATTCTAATCAAGTTCTTTGCGGGTTGTTTACTTTCTTCGTGACTCCGCAACAGGTAATCGGGAGGATCCGCTTATGTCGATGCATCGAAGAAAAGTTCGTGAGTCCCACCTGTACGAGGGGAGTTTCTTTAATCTTAGGACCGTTGGTGAATTTTTGCATTTCCAAGCTCCTTTCTCTGAACATCGCGACGTGTTGGCTTTTCAACGCCGCGACGCCGAAGCTTACTCCTTCTCTCGAACGCCGCGACGTTGATATCCAACGCCACGACGTTGGATTTTCACCATCCTCCGTAACGCCGCGACGCTGATATCCCACGCCGCGACGCTTGATTATTACAATCCTCCTCGAACGCCGCGACGTTGATACCAACGCTGGTCGCCATTTTGAATTCCTCTGAACGCCGCGACGCGGGAGTATGGAACGCCACGACGCCGGGTTTCGGAAGCAACCGAACGCCACGACGCTGCCTTCCAACGCCACGCTAGCAAATATCCTTCGGGAACGCCGCGACGCGTTCAACGTCAGCGACGCTGTCTGCTTAAGGCCCAAAACCCTTCATTTGTTGTTCTTACCCTACCCCGTTTGCCCGAACCCCAACCTCCCGCCCATCAGCCACTCCGACCTTTGCCTAATCCCCTCTCCCCAATCGGCCTGAGATCGCTGTTTTGGGCATTCCGACATTCATCTCTGACACCACCGTCACCACCACACATGAACATTCTCCACCATCCCACACCCCCAGCCAATGTACTGGGCTTACCTTCTCCGCACTGTACGTAGGTGTCCCTCCTTCCGTCTAGTCATCCTCCTTGGGTCTAGTTTAGGTCCTGCTTAGTGGTGGCTGAAAGTGTGTCCCACGCCCTGGGCCTATGTCTCGCTGCTCGGGGCCATCTTTGGCCTTAGGGGTGTATAGTGCTCAGAGGTGTTCTGACATATTGCCTAGCCAACCTAGGAGTACCAACTTAGTACCTTTCTCGAGTTCACTTCCTTCGTGAGCCTGTGTCGCTTACCTATGTCCGGGAAAGCGCGTGGTCAGCCTACCAAGCGGGTCTGAGATCTCGAATCCCACCACGATGTCACACTCCGTCAGGAATGAGGGTGTCGCCGACGGCCTGCAAGACACCATTTGTAAGAACCGTTTGCTCATTACAGTGTCACCACCTCGA
Source organism: Tetrastigma voinierianum (assembly GCA_016808115.1). Lineage (NCBI taxonomy): Eukaryota > Viridiplantae > Streptophyta > Magnoliopsida > Vitales > Vitaceae > Tetrastigma > Tetrastigma voinierianum. The sequence goes on along the minus strand of JAEQBH010009322.1, from coordinate 76,158 downwards.
TGATTTTTTTTCCACAAGAAGATTGGGCGCTTAAGGGATGGCGAGCACTTCTGCCAACCACCTCATCCTGGAAGCCCCGCGATGAGTGTGGTGCGAGAATTTTGAGCCAATCTCGCCTCCCACGTCGCCGTCAAGAAGGCTCTTGAGCTGAGGTGTTTTGGTCGATCAGCATGAGTCGCATCAATCACTTTTATGATCTTGCCCATGTTCCCTCAAGCCGCTTTGATCGGCCCCCTCTCTTGGCTAGCTAACTCGACCACCCCGAGATCATTCCGGCCGCCGACCAATGGGCCTGGTGAGTGGAAATCAATAAAGGAGGGCCATGTAGTCCACTTCAAGGCCAAGCACTTGGCCTATATCCCGAAGCATCTCGCACTTCATCACGTCAAAGGCCTTAACCGACGACGAACGTGAAGTGACGCCTAAGCGTGCCCTCGCTTCAACTATGCCATCATCCAGATATACCTCGATGTCGGGCAGATTATGAGATGCTATCCTCCATAACCCGGGACGCTTAAGATGAACTCAGCACCCTTCCTCATTTTCTACTTATAAACGAAACGAGGTGCCCTCGATGACAATGAGGCGTGGCTACACCCTATCAAGGCCATATCAGTTAAGAGAGATAAACCGGGTGTGCCACGACCTGAGGGGGTCTACAACTCCGGCCATGAGCCCTTAGACGAGGACGAGCTTCATGACTATCAGGCTCGTTTTGGACTCCTAGGCGATCCCGTGGGACATCGTCACCCGCCCCATCCACCTCCACCCCCACCACAACAAATTTCACCTGAGGCGCCCCTCCCTCCAGTCCCTCACCCGACCTCGAGGACCCGGTGCTCTCACTTACTGAGCGCTTTGATGCATTCTGGGACGAGACCTAAGAGCACCGAGTCCTCCTCACATAGGACATGGAGGCACTTCGAGCTAATATGCGGACAGTGTTGGCCAATCAGGCCACTATTCTTCAAATAGGAGCAGCCTTCGTGCCCAACCTTGCTCACTCTTCTCACCCACCCGTCGCTATCGCCACCGCCACCAATCGCAGTTGATCACTGTGGGAGTTCTTCACCCTTATCGGGTATTTTCTCGCCGTTGAGAAGACTGGATATTTTGCCTGGGGGCGGAGTGGTGGTTGGGGATTAGCTTAGTATTGTTTTGATTTTCATATTTATGTGGTAGTTTTGTTTGCTACAAAGATGATAGGTTTCCGTTTTAGTTTCGCCACTTTTTCATTTTAAATCGACGTAGTCACAGTTAAATTTCGTTGTGTTTGTGTTAGGTCGCTTCTATATGTAGTAGTTTCATGTGTAGGTAGGATGTATGTGTGCCATGTCGAGAGTCAAGATCACTTTTGGACCGAATCAACTATCGACATGGCATGAACGTATGCATAAGGATGTTCGATGTTCCACTAGTCAATAGGTGGGGAGGCTCAGCCGAACTACTTCCGGCAATAAGAAACTAATTTTCAAGGAGCCTACCACACTACACACTAATGACCTTCTCGTGGTATGCATGTGGGCTAGACCTCAACTTACTAAAGTTCAACAAACTCGGGAATTTAAATAAAGATGGGACAATCGTGAATAAAAGAGGATTGCCTTCAGCCCTAAAATAAAAAACAATAGAAAAAGTGAAGACAAAGAAAAAAAAAAAATATATAGAGAGATATATATATATATATATATATATATATATATATATATATATATATATATATATATATATATATATAAGAGCAGCTTGTGAATTAGAATAAGTGGGAACTTCCAATCTAATCCCTATTAATAAATCCGAGGGGCCTTTCAAAGCCCAATGCCCTGAGCCAACTGGCCGAGAGTCATTGACTTCACTGTCCGTTACAAGGGACAGAAGATGGAAGTCTCCCACAGCCTTAGGCCCCAGGTTTAGCACTGTTCTGGTGAAGTTCGAGGGGAACTGAACGCCTTGGCAAGGCTCTTAACGAATCAAGGAGTCACCAGCTGATCCCCGCTACAAGAACACTTAGCATGAACTTACGGGCACTAGTTTTGTTCGCTGTTATAAGTAGGTATGGTTAGGAATGAAAACGGTGCGTTCCTATCCTTTCGTAGTTAGTTTTTCCCAACTAGGCAAGCGAGCTCAAGCTCAGTGCTCCAACTCAAGTATACACTGTAGGTCATTTATCTCGACGCACATGGTCCTCGGGAAAGGTTATTGAATTCTGAGGTCGAGGCACTAGTCACTTTTACCTATTTCAACCTACCCTTCCGAAAGCTCGAACACCCGGTATCCCGTGAACTTCGAACAAAATGGCAAAGAGGAGCCTGGCCCAATTTGATCTCCTACTTATCGCATGCATCACTATCTTGAGCACTCTACCGTAGGTGGTGTGTTTCCTGCTTAGAGTCCATTCTGCTCGGGACAAGCAAGAAGCTATGGTTCGGGGGTGTGATGAGTGTCTCAAACACTCGATTATACCCAGATCGAAGGCCTTTCTTTGCCATGTTTTATTTATACTTAATGTCAGAAGGTTTTTGTGGTTGGATACCCACTTGCGGATCGCGGTATGCAGTGAAATGGGTGCAAAAGGAAAGCTTTTGGCCACTTGGAGCAGCCAGGAGGCGCGTATGATGTCGATGTCGCTGACGCCCCAACGCCGTGACGCCCCCATCGCCAGGATCGCTTTCTTCCAACGCCGCGCGACGCGGTCAACAATATAAAGTCAACAAACGGTAACGTCGCTGACGCCAACGCCGACGCCAAGTAGTTCTCGCTCAGCATTTAAAGCAAATGGAGGCGCGGATTTGAAGGCATCGGGGAATGGTACGAATCAGGGCAATGAAATCAGAGCAGGAGTGACATCGATCTCGAAGACGAACCCGTGATTTGTATTTTCCTTTGTTTTGGTTATTAGACCTGATGTTTATGATATCACATATCGTATTTTACCATTATGTTCTGTATCTATACCTAGGTATTGTCAACCCTCTGGTCACGCTTTGAATGGATTAAAGTTTATTAATTTATATTATTCTCATTGAGCTAGATTCATTATAATCGCTTTTATGACTGTGATCAATTACATGGAAAATGTTTGGCCAAAGATTAGTATGATCATACTAGAGATCCGAGATTCGAGAGATGAGGATACCTGGTGGATATGAGTAGAGCAAACTGTCGATTCCTGAGAATGTAGATATTTCATCCTCGAAGGTGGCAATTAAGGTTAGAATATTTACATTTCTAGCAACAGTTGGGGCAGAGAGGACCACCATTAGCGAAATAGGCGAATACACCTCGAGAGAGGGTATCTCTGCAATAAGATCACCTTGCCATAAATAAATCATAACCGTAATCGAATAATATCAGCCTTTAAGAAATAATCCATTGAAAGTGGTGTGGTACACCCTAGTCCCCATCACATAGCAATTTTCAGATCGCTTGTTTATTTCCACTTCAGACATTAGTAACTTTATGCACATCACATATGGTCTCATAATATTTGAAAAGTAAATCGAGTCAACTCACCTATCCCCGAGGATCGATATCCGCATTACTGGTACACTGTATTATTTGGGGCGACGCGTACTTGGGCAAAGCACATAGGCGTACATTTTACACCACGCTTTCAGCCTCGTCAAGATGGATTCTATTATGGATCATATGGATTTTGTATGGGATTCTAGAAAAGCTTAGGAGTTCTAAATTAGGGTTTGTTAGATTTCATCCTAACCAAAGATGTATTGATGGCCGTGGTTGGTAAACCCATATGGTACAAGATATTATAGAATCCTCTTTTAAATTTGGATTCATGGGTTAATTGAGAGGTACTGAGTTAGGTTTAGAACAAACCCTAACTAATCATCATATTTATTTGAGTATGGGTCATAACCTATATTAGAATGGTTTTGGGATAAATTCATGGTGCTTTGAAGAAAGATAGTAATGAAAGATGAATTGAGTAAAATTGAGATTATAAGATGAATTTGGTGTGGTTTTGAGGTAAGATAAGTATAGAGTTGAATTGGGTAGAAAATATGGAAAGTGCAAAGCCTACACTCGTGAAAAATTATAACACATGTACCTAAGACAGTAAGAGGTGTAATCGGTGACATGTAAGGCTCCTGTTGCTTTCACCAGCTTGTATTTAGCCATAACTTGCTCATTTCTAATCCGATTTGAGTGATTCAAGTTTCTGGTTAAAATAGACTTCAAGGAGAACCAAACATCCTCAAATAGGTACCTTAAAATTCTGCTTCTAAGTGGCCCAGAAATTCACTCAAAGTACATGTGTGTCACCTGCTCGCTTTGATCATAGAGCAGTCCCAAGAGCTTCTGACAATCTCTGAGTTTCTGTCTCGATTGGTGATTCCAGTTTGAGGAACTTTAGCACCTAGATTTAAAGGAGGCTGTAAAGAACCAGTGTCAAATATGGACAGTAGGCACTGGAAAATGAATATTACAAACTGTCCCTTTCGTAAAATTCCAGAACCGACTAGCTGGACATGAAATGTCATAACTTTAGTTCGATGCTTCCAATTGAAATGATTCCAATTTCTGAGTAAAGTAGATTCATAAAGGAATAATAATATATGAATGATGTGTGAATACATAGACATCATACTGTATAAGTATATGAAATGCCATATGGAATAGGCATGAAACATGAACATGAACACAGAATGTGATAAGTAGAACTCAGAGGATCTTTCGAGCTCGTATGGATTCTCGTATGGAATTTGTAAGGATCCTTGGTTTTATATATAGAATATGTGGTTATATGGATTTGTACCTTGGCATAAAGGTTCTTCCTTGATTTGTGGTTTTGGTTTTGTGTATGGAACTTGGTATAGCTTTATGGACTTTGTTAGAGTTGAAGGTTTTGAGTATGGAAATTAAGAATTTATGTGGTTTATTTAGTGGGATGGTTATGGTTAGTGTGAAATTGTGGACTTTTATATGGAATCCTGTTGCTTTAAGATTTGAGGTGTTAGAGAGTGAAATTACTTGTTAGGAGTATGGAATCTTCCCCTTTGTGGATGGATTGTAGAATTAGTATGGATATTGAAGTTTGGTTTATTCCTACTTTTGGGGTGATTTGGGGATTGATTGTAGGATGGTTTTATGCCGTGTGTTTGGCATGTTTAATGCCATATTGAGCTTATAATAAGTCCGAAAATGACAAAAGACAGAATACGCGCACAGGCCGCAAGTCACGATTTTCTTCACGCTTGCAACTTGCATAACTCCTTCAAGTTAGACTTCTGCTGTGTTCTAGATCTCCTATGGAAAGCCCTTTGAGTATAGAACGATCCATATATAGCTTGATACACATGAGCTTATAATAAGTCCGAAATGACAAAATATTTAAAGCTGCTGCTGCTATTGCAGGTGCTGCAAGTTGCTGATTTTCTTCACGGCTTGCAACTTGCATAACTCCTTCATAGACTCGCTTGGGGTGTTCTAGACTCTATGGAAAGCCCTTTGAGTCTGTGAATCCATCACTATATATCCTGATACAATCTTGAGCTTATAATAAGTCCGAAAATGACAAAAGATAGTAGCTGCTGCTGCTATTGCAGGTGCTGCAAGTTGCTGATTTTCTTCATGGCTTGCAACTTGCATAACTCCTTCGTTAGGACTCCGTTTTGGGTGTTCTTGGACTCTATGGAAAGCCCTTTGAGTCTAGAATCCATCCATATATCTTTGATAATATTGGAGCCTATAATACATCTGAAAAATGACAAAAAGACAGTAGCTAAGCGGCTGCCATCGCAGGTGCTGCAATTTTCTGATTTTCTTCACTGCTTGCAATTTGCATAACTCCTTCGTTAGGACTCCGTTTTGGGTGTTCTTGAACTCTATGGAAATACCTTTGAGTTTAGAATCCATCCATATATAGCTTGATACAATATTGAGCTTATAATACACCTGAAAATGACAAAATACAGTAGCTGCTGCTGCTACTGCAGGTGCTGCAATTTGCTGATTTTCTTCATGGCTTGCAATTTGCATAACTCCTTCGTTGGGGACTGCTGGGGTGTTCTGACTCTATGGAAAGCTCCTTTTGAGTCTAATCCATCCATATATAGCTTGGATACAATATTGATCTATAATACACCTTAAATGACAAAAGACAGTAGCTGCTGCTGCTGCAAAGGTAAGTCAGTTGATTTTCTTCATGGCTTGCAATTTGCATAACTCATTCAAGCAGACCTACGTATTCTCGATTCGATGGAAAGCTCATCGAGTCTAGAATCTAACCATATCTTGTCCGAAATTGAATTGTTGTACTGAGTGTACTAATCGCTGGGTTAAAGCACTGGAATACATGGTAAGAAAGGTGATGTATATATGAACAAGAAATAGCAATATATGTAGATTTGATATATAAAGGAGTATAGATAAGAAAAGTACTTGCTGTGTATCAAAGGAAGAGTCTCTGCTCGCATTCTACTGAGATAGGACAAGCCCGATAAAGAACAAGAAAACATACAAGTATAGGAATGTATAGGTATAGGTCATAAGATATGATAGTCCCGATAAAGTACATGAAGATATAAGTTAACAAGATATAAGATATATAAGAGAGGACATGATATGAATATAAGAGTATATGATCATTAAGTACATAAACTATCAGATGGAACATGATAGGAACACATGAATGAGTAAAAGCATACATGATAGAAATATAGAAAGTACATGAATAATAAATCATGATAGAAACGCATAAGGATATGATGTATAAATGATATAAAGGATAAGTGAATAGATAAAGATATGAGCAGAATATATGAATATAAGAGCAGATGATGCATTCATGATATATGATAGATTTTACATATATGATTCAAGACAAACTAAATGATAGAAAAAGATATGCAAATATACGATTGTAAAGAAATATGAGAACAATAGTACGAAACTAAGAAATATGTGAAGATATTACAGACGAAATAAATACAGCGTATATTCACAAGATACATGATAACAATGGGGCTATTCATGCAGATGAGATATGCAACGTAAAATGTAATAAACTGATTGTCCGCTAACCCTGGGTGCAGAAAGGGATAGATTGCCTATTAGTGAAAAGGTTCCGAAGATACTGACGCTGGCCCCGTTGTCATTACGCTCGGCCCTTATAGATGGTCATCATTTTCGCATAATGATAACAGCTGCCTCAGTTCTTGAGGAAGGTCATTGGTCTCGCATAATGATAACAAAGGCTGCCTATAAGACCACACTAAGCCGCACGCTAAGACAAATACTTCTCGCCCTTATAGTTTACTTTTATCCACTTTTAAGGTTTAAGTGCATATGAAACATAAAACAAAATGATTTTCATATGACATGTGAAAAGATATTATATGATTCGAGTAGCTTACAGTAATCGCTTATGTGATGATAAGTTTTGTAACATGAGATTATACGATCTGACATGATATATAAAAATGTATAAAAGTTAATATGAATACAAGATATGGAGCAAAAGTACTGCATACCTAAAAGTATATGAACAAGTACAAAGATATGAAAGGGAAAGTAATATGAAAAGTATAATTAAAAACAATATATGAAAATAGTACATGAATGCGACATGAACAAGACATGAATACAAAGATATGATAACAAGACATGATAACAAGACATGAAAATAAAACATAACAATCGTATAGTATATAACCATGAAAGTAATATATGTACACAACATGACATACAATGTAATAGGATATGTAATATGAACCATTAGAAAGAGAATAGATCAAATGATAAGTACTAGAATAAGTAAAATAAATGATGAGTTGTTATATGTCAAACGCCACATGATAGAAGTGTACGCATATGAAAAATGATAAGATAAGTGTATTTGTTGAGACGTATCATATTATTGGTCGTCCTCAGATATGTTTCCCACTAAGCGCAGTTTAGCACTCGTTTTTAATAATGCGTGGTACGTATAAGATAAGGATAGAGGACAAGTGTAACACCCCAAACATTTTTTTTAAATGATTTTTTTCATGGAATTTAAGTTTTAGGTGTTTTAAGGTCCATCATGAATTTATAATAATTTTTAGGAATTTTTCTCAATTAAATGAAAAGACGTTATGAAAATAATTCAAATAGTAATTAATTAATTACCTTAATGAAAAGACGTTATGAAAATAATAATGGTAATTCAAATAGTAATTAATTAATTACCTTAATGAAAAGACGTTATGAAAATAATAATGGTAATTCAATTAGTAATTAATTAATTAATTTAATGAAAGAGGGGTAAAAAGGTAATTTTCCTATATCAGATAATCTTCAGGTATAAATTAGAATAAGAGAAGGAAATCCTTTCTATTCTTTTGAGTTTCTCTCGGTCAGGTAGAATTCCTCGAGGACGTACTACTTCGATCTATATTTGAAGAACAAATTTCTCTAGGAGAGATATTTCATCGGGAGTGAAAGAGACTAAGCATCCGTAGTCTCAAACGAGTCGGGAAGGCTCACACGCTCAGTGGTGAATAGCCTAGCCGAGCCCGGACTAGGGAGGTGAGTAACGAGACATCGCACTTACACCTTCGAAATGTATAGCGGTGTTTTCATCATTTAACTTGGATCGTAGTAATCGACTCATGATTAAGACCCTTATTCTCGAGCACTCATTAAATTGAAATTGTCATATGCCACAAGTCACGCGGTCCCGATGAATATCTCATGCCGGTGCACTACGCCTAACTCTTATTGTATTTGGTGTTATTCTGCTGCACGCCTAGCACGGTCAGTCGTAACTCTTGTAATCGCACGCTCATTCGATGGCATGAATCACGCAGCCTAACCGATGGGGAGGTCATCGCTATGCACATGGTACCCTCGGTGCTGGGTACAAGGCCTTCCTGCAGAGGTAAACTCTAGGCGTAGAACCCGCCCGTTTCTACTTATCTTTGTCGAAATGTACTGAATCCAAGATAAAGTTAAAAAGGAATGTACTGATTCCAGTATAAAGTTAAAAAGGAAATGTACTCTGATTCCGATAGTTAAAAAGGAATGTACGGATTCCTAAATGGTAAATCAGATTTGTTTCAAACTCTAAATCTCTTCGACATATTGTCTGCTCATATCAGCTGCGAGCTCACAAAGATAACCTGAGAATGGTGATTTATTGCTTGGAGCATGTTCATCCTTGTGAGTCGCTTGAGTACTTAGCTCACAAGTATGGCGATATATCTTTACTCACGAGTTATCTCAATTTCGCGATTTCTCCTTTTCGTGGTAGACAGTATAGTTATAATCTCGTACATTTCTTAACCACTGGATTCTATTTGAAACATGTACGGATTATATTTTTGCTTTATTTGGTGAATGAGAGTCTAAGTTTCCGTAAGGCTCCATGGTGAATTAACTTGCTAAATTGATAAATTTGAATAGTCGTAGTTGGATAAATTTTGTTGATGAAACCTATTAATATTTTTTATGAGAACGTTGGAGGTCGCTTTTGTTGTGTGGATGACCACGAGGTCTATTTGTTATGTTAATTGGATAATATCATGATATGAGATTTTGAGTTAACTAGTAGATTTTAGATTGATATTACACAATGTGATTTGTCATTTGTTATAGAAACGAATAGGGTCTCGAATTTTCTGTAGAAATTGAGGACTTAGGCTTGCTACGTTTTGGTGGCCTTGCTTCACCCATTCCCTAGCCACTATCATTAGCCTATAAAAAGTGATGTGACAACAAGACATCCCACATCGGCCAATAGAAAGGTGCCAACCTTTAGATAGGTGCTTCACCGCACTGCCTCCGCACCTCTCGTATTTTTGAATAGTATGTTTTGTTTATTGAGAAGCAATGGACTCGGTGTATAGAACATGAATACCACTATGATGGTATGTATAATGTATATGTAAAAGAATTTTTTTTTATTATTACAGAAATTGTGCATATGAATGAGAAACAGTACAAGTGTCGCCTCAGAAAGAAAAGGTCAAGAGTCCCAATTCGGGCGCGACACTGCTTGATACCCCATCGGGTGCCAAGTTGGGGCGCCAAAAGTTAATTTAGTGGTTGATGATTTATAAGAATGTTTTATAAGGAAGTTTTGAAAATCAACCACCGGTGCAATTCGCTGAGCCCAGTTCCCGTGTTTGCTTAAAGAAAACTGGTTCTGTGCCCCGCTTTATTTCTGAAAATGTCCACGAGCCCGTGCTCCTCGCTTAGATTTTAAAGCAAATCTGAGCCTAGTTCTCTTTATTTCAAAAGGTTTATCGAGTCTGTGTTCGTGTTTGAGAAAGTTTTATAAACTTAAAGCAAGAGATTTAAAAGTTTTGTAAACTTTCTAAAGCAAGGCAAGTATAAAAAGTTTTAAACTTTAAAGAAAATCAAAGCAAAGCAAGTATGAAAAGTTTTAGAAACTTTTGAAGCAAAGCAAGCAAGAATTCTAGAAAATATCTTGTAAAGAGAGTTTTACCGTATTTTCAGAAAAAGAAATCCTTTTATAAAGCATACACTCACTGAGCTCGTTTAGCTCATTATTTTCCTGTTTTAAAAACTATTTTCCGTGCATGTGCATTACGCACGCCGAGCAAAATAGATTCTCCCCGACTTTAGTATCGCACAGATATTAATAATCACTTGTAAGAAAATACTGAATTTGTATAAAGGAATATATGTATGTACATAAGGTGGTTTTGTGAAATGTGTAGAGCTTGAGGCTCTTTTGAAAGAATGTTGTTGGTTGCCATATTTGAAATGGTGTAAATTGTGTATATAGGATTTGGGACATGTCCTATATGCAACTGTTATGCTGCTAAAATTTTATAAAATCATAAGTTTAGAAAAGAAAAAAAATTTATACGAGATTGAAGCAAGCAATACGGCTTCGCATCACAGGATTTTCTAGTCGTTAGAGGTAACGACTGGGGATTTCTGTGGAGTAGCCGGCACACCTGCCGATAGTAAGGGTGGGGGTGTGACATATGGACTGTAATTAACTGTTTCATTTTCATATTTTCGATTTAAATATGAATGAATGGGTCCCAGTAAAGGGACCTATTGAGGTGGTGCCGAGTAAACTATATTAAAACAAGCTAGTTTTAATATATGTTCTGTATAAGAGTGTTGTAATAAACTCTTATGGATTATTGTGATATAGTTGTATATTGGGGATATGGACATGGACCATGTCCGGGTCATTACTACTCATGGAGACCTTGACGGGTTATGATTATAATTATATACGTGTTGTATATCAGGGTGAGCTCCTCGAACAAAGGAGACTCTTCCGATTTTCAGGAAATATGGATCCCTATAAATAGGGACACAACAATGTGGTATTCCGTCACCTGAAATCCACAGAATTCCGCAGTTGATCTGCTGTCAATCTGACCCTGGATTTTGGGCCGTCACACGTATAATAAACATTCTCACAAGCTGAGATGAAACCTCTAAGTATTAAACTAACAAATCAACAGATGGTCCTTATTCCTCAGGAACAATAGACTACCTAAATCACTATTTTTAATACACTACGTATATCACTATTTTCAACATGTATTATCTACATTTATTATAAACAAGACTTTGTATACAACTATTACTTCAACTATATCAATACAATATCGATAAGGCTATATGGCTTTGATATCCTAATTCTTTATTTTTCAACTTTTGAGTGTATTATCACCATTATATGGTTTATTATCACCAAGATGATTTATCAATTTTAATATTACTATCAATTTTGGTTATTATGAGGTTAGTTTGATAATGTTGGCTCTGATACCATTCATCAGAAGCTCTAATCTCAGAGGTAACAACGGACTAAAAAACGACTATCAATAATACAACAATAGCAATCAATGAAGATAAGAGATAAAGATATATCAATAATATCTCTATATACCTTGTTATATGCAGAAAATCCAATGACCTTATGCATATATATAAGGTTTTGTATCTGCAATGAGCTTCTAAGTTTTCCTCTAAGGGAAGCTTTCTTTGTAAGATAAGAGTGTTTTAATGAAAGCTCAATATTTCCTCTCAAAAAACCTTTATGTGTGAGAATTTTATACAATGAGTATCTCCGATATTGCTTGTGCTTAGTATCGTTAAACAAGTGCATAAGGGCCATAGGAAGAAGAGTCGTAGTAGTGAGGTGTGAAAGTCATTGGATTTTTGCATATAACAAGGTATAGAGAGTTATTATTCATATATATTTATCTCTTATCTACATAGATTGCTATCCTTGTAGAGATAAAGATATATGAATAATAACTCTCTATACCTTGTTATATGCAGAAATCCAATGACCTTCTTATACGAACCCCGTCAACTTGTGAGGAGACCCGTGATCGAATTAGTTAGGAAAAACCGTCAAAGATTGGCTTCGACGAAGACTCCGACCCGTCAAGCATAGAGAAGCAAGAACCTTGGTATGTGAGGACGCCACAATCGGTGATGGAGATTCGATTGATAAGTCTTGATGAACGCCACTGAATAACCGATAAGTTCAAAGAGTTCTTTTAAGAACCAAAGAGAAATTTAAACTCTCAATTTTATAAATGCTTAAAACTCAGAGAACGCATATAACAAGCCTTTAAATAGGCCCAAAAATATGAAGAATAGAAACTAAATATTCAGCCACAAGGAAAGTAAATATTTGCCAAAAACTAAAAAAAGGAAACTAGATAATTCTAGGATAAGGCTTGGTAATCAAATTAGCCACATATCAAGAATAAATCAAGACCAAATCAGCTCCAAAATAACAGCAAATCAGGAACAAATCAAAACCAACCGCCTCCAAAATACAAAGAAATGAGGAACAAATCATCACCAAATCTGAAGCAAATCTTTTCTAACAAAAGAAATAGCAACTTCTATTTGACTCGCAAAACAAACTTTCTAAATTCAATAAAGCAACTTCTACTTTGACTTGGAGAATAAATCTTTCTAAAATAAAATAATTCCAAATCGAAATAGTAACAAACTCAAAACACTTGGAAATAGAAATATATTAGGTGTCTCCAAGGTTTCACAAATTTCGAATATGAATTTTCCATAAATTAAGATTGAATTCCGATATTCAGAGTGGGTAGAAGCTCGGTATCACTGATCCTTCAGGCTGATTCTCATCATTCCCCCCTTCCTCGAAAAGATTCGTCCTCGAATCATAACCATAATATTGTTGATGGCATGAAAATAAAAACACATCCTCTACGGTCCATCCTTTTTGGTTTCAAGTAATACATGTGGAACACATGGACTAATCAATTCCTCCACTTGGCTTTGAAGCTCTTTTGTCTCCGCTGGTGGCAAACCCTTAGGATCATCCTCAGGGATTACATACTTGAACTCCTGTAACAAGGAAGAAACAACACTAGACAAAGAAGAATCAAGATCGTTATTGTTCAAAAGCGTCTCCTTGTACAAAAGTACAAACATAGGCTTGTTAGAATAAAAAGCACTCTTGAGCTCACTATCTTGGTAAAGAAGTTTTTCTTTTGTTTCCTCCTTTTTCATAGTTCACTTCGTCTTTTTTCTTTCACTCTCTTTTCACACCTTTTTTTTTTCACTCTCTTTCCATTCTTTTTCTTTTTGTTCACTCTCTTTTCATTCTTTTTTAATCACACTCTGCTTTAACCTCACTTGATCTTCATACACTTGTTTCGTGTCATCGTTACAAGAGTTATAAGATTCTTGTCTTTCATGAAACTGAAATGACTTAAACTTTCATGGTTGCCTCTATCACCCCCAAGGCCCGCACAAGATGTAGGAAGGCCACACATAGGACAACACTCACAAAGAACCTCATCATGATACTTCCTAATTGAAATGACAAGAGCACTTTCTTTTGCACCCATGATTCATACCATAGTAGGTGTATCAGAATCAACAAAATTTATATCCTAACTTATCAGTTGTAGCGTAGCTACTACAAAAAGAGATAAGGATTCTAGGTTCCAACACAAGGATGGGTTTTCTTCGTGACAAATGATTTACAAGGAAGGCCAAAATGCAGGAACTAATTTGGATTGGGGGTTTTCGTAAAAACAGGAGTTGGCGATTCATAGATTAAAAATGAAGTAAGTAAAAAAAATGTAAAATAGAATCTTCAGAGTTAGGTCACCGGGCTGGGGTCCTAGGGCAACCGAGGCCCTCCAGGTCTTTTCTCAGCTGGGGAGGATGACATAGTCGCCTCCCAAACCAGCTTCTTCAGCGAACCTGTAAAAAACTCGACCCTAAACAACTATCTTTGAAAAATTGCATTTGCCTCCCATTGATGGTCTTGACAGTGAATAACACTACCTCACTCACTTTCCAACATCTAATAAATGATAACTAATGAATGTCACGTATCTAACAATAAGTATACAATGAACCCTAAAGCTACTAAGCATCAAGCCGTTTACAAAGATCCGAAGGGGATCAAACCTAAAATTTGGGAGAAAATAAAATATCCTTGAACGCCTTTAATAACCCATAGATGGTAACTAATGGGTGTCAATGGATCAAACGATAAGCATCCAAGGAACCCAAAGCTTATCAAATATTGATCATTCAAAGCAACTGAAGGGATTAAAGCCTACGTTCGACTGAAACCATAAATGGTAGAAAATACCTCCGTTAAAACATGGAAAAACCCTCAGTTGCCTTCGATCCCCTGCCCAATAGCCTTCCACTCCAAGGAAAAAGGGTTTTAGCCACTCATCCTCCGAGTTGTCATCCTCGGCGGTGTCTGGGCAACCGAGGCGGAGAGAAAATGAGTAAAGTGAAAACACTGAGAGCCGAAAGCTTCTCCCAAAAAAAAAAAAAGAAACTCTATTAATTACAATCCTTCACGTTGTCCGGTCTTAGGATTTTTAGTCAAAGGCCCTTACAAAATTACAAAAATACACATTGCAAACCTATTACAATATGGGGCAAAAAGAAAGAAAACCAAAAGAGACAAAAAAGCAAAACGGGCAGCAGGAATTCAACAGGGCAAGATGAACAGTGGTTGAATTGTGAACAACTTCGCATGACGCACGCTGGGCGCCAGAAGAAGCATTCCTGCTCCATTTTTCACTTTTCGCTTCTTCTTCCTTCCGATCCGATCCGCAACGATGAGTTCAACTCGTTCTTCATGTTTGAATCGACTACACTTTCTGGGCTCCGATTATCTGCAAAACTACAAAATTAGCCACAAAATGCTGATTAGTAGAATAAATAGGACCTTAATGTGCAAATTCCAGCACGCTGATTAATACACGAAAAGTGATCAAACCTTAAATAAACAAGGTTCAAAAATAGCACTTTTGAGTACTAATCAACCCACAATTCCCCTTAACATCATTCAACCATCAGAACCTATATGGTCGAGGGTACGTACTTGTCAAGTGCACTCTAATTTCTTTCCACCATGGTATACACAATGACATTAGCGCAACTCCCACCACTCAATGATCACACTACATACCTTGTTTCGACATGGTACCTAGTGTGAAAATGTTATCTCGTCAGACTCGTCCTTCCTCGGGCTTGCACACCAAGCCCTCCTTGCAACCAATAATTCCTTCCTCGGGCAAATGCGTGATTCCCTCATCCGCATCCTCTTAAGGCCGCATAGAATCACAATCCGATTCATGGTATGTTTCAATCTCACCATTGTCTTGCATCACCATAACTCTTTTGTTCGGACATTGACTTGCTATATGACCCCTACCTTGGCATTTAAAGCAATTAATATCACGATCCTGATTAGTGAAAGAATCGGATTTACCTTGATTTCCTTGGCTGTTCATCTCTTGTCGTTTACTTGGGGCTTGGCGTTAAGTGGGCTTATCTTTCCTTCCTCCATTGATTCTACTTCCAAGTGGATGAGCTTCGACTAGCCCGTAACGTGTGTTGCTACTGTCCATCCTCTTCACTTGATTCTCTATCTTGATAGCCATATGCACCATATCCTCCAACTCTACGTAATGTTGCAATTCCACCACATTTTGAATATGTTTGTTTAAACCTGCTAGAAACCCATTGTGTTTCCTCTATCTTTTTTCAAAATTTGCTCTAGCCATGGCAACCTTTTCATCTCTCAGAATACCTCCTCCACACTATGGTCGCCTGCTCTCAAGTTTCGTAACTACAACTCCCTATAGTAGTAAGTTGAAACAAATCTCTTTCGCATCACCCTTTTCATCTCTTCCCATGTTTCCACCGCTGGTTCCCTATTCCGTCTCATATTCAAAACTAATTGGTCCCACCACACTGTTGCATAGTCCGAGAACCATATGGCAGCAAGCTTCACCTTCTTATTTTCGGAATAATGGTGACAATAAAAAACCAACTCTACCTTCCTCTCCCACTCAAGATATGCCTCGGGGTCATTCTTTCCTTGGAAATATGGAATCTTCATCTTAATGTTTCCCAAATTATTATCTTCCCGATTCCTATCTTCTCTATGCCTCCCCCCATACCTCCTGTTACTAACACCCGAATCATAACCGTTCTCATCTTCAAAGTCTCCTCCGTCATACTCTTCTTCGTCTACCCGTGCCCCTCTTCTTGGCAGCCTCTCCCTTCTACGCCCTGTGGGAGGGTTTCATGGGTGCTCGAAGCTTTGCTCCAACCTCTCATGGAATTGTTCCCATTCAGCCCTAAACATTCTCCGTGCTTCGCAGTTGGTGTTCATAATGAACTTGCGTCAACTCCTCCCGCCACCTTTTTAGATGCGTTTGTTGTTTGACATAGTGTTGTAAAAACAATGTTAGAGAAAAAAAAAAGTAGGACCTCACAAATCACTCAATCACGTGTTTTTACTTTCAAGATTGATTCACTCGCTTCGCTTGTTTTCACAATATATTTCGGGCTTTTTCTTACTGATAATCACTACGCTTTTTTCCACTCAAAATTTCTTCCGGTTCTTTTGGAACTAATCAAACAAATCATATTTTTCCGTGTAATTCAATCAAAACCATCAAAGGACAGTTGGTGGCGTTAACCAATATTCAAGTTTTTATTTATTATTTTTACACATGGTGGGGATTGATTGCTAAAGTAACTGTAATGATGATAAACTTATAGGAAATTTTTTTTCCAAATTTTCAAGATTTTTTTTTCGACCTGATCCTTCTCCTTTACTCTCTCTCCTCTTCTTTTTTTTTTTTTTTTTGTTAACTTGGAATGGACTGTTCAAAAAAAAAAAGGAAACAAACAAAAGTTATATCTAATCAAGAATGAAGAAAATTGGACTTGGGATGGATTAGATATTAGGTTTTGACTTAATTGTGGATCAACTAAATTTAGAAGGAACCGATGGAAGTGGTGACTAAATTGTCTACTAAAGAAGAGTGCTAAAAAACGTTAAAGATAGGAAAAAGAAATATGAACATGCCATTCTTAATACCAAATGATACGTAACCCCACAACTTGTGAGAGACCTGTGATCAAATTAGCTCTAAGAACCGCTCTAGTATTTCCGCTTGATGGAAGACTCCCACTGCTTGTAGGGGCAAGAACCTGGTATGTGAGGACGCCAATCGGTGACAGATCCACACCATGAAAGTCTGATGAACGCTATGGAATAACCGATGTCTAAATATTTTAAGAACCAAAGAGAAATTTAAACTTCTCAATTTTATAAATGCTTAAAACTTGCATCGTAAAGGATAACAAGCCTTTAAATAGCCCAAAATATGAAGAATAGAAACTAAATATCTGCCACAAGGAAAGTAAATATTTGGCCAAAAACTAGAAAAAGGAAACTAGATACCCTAGGATAAGGCTTGGTAATCAAATCACCAAGATATCAAGAATAAATCAAAGACCAAATCAAACAAAATAACAAAGAATCGTGTGAAACAATCAAACCAAATCAGCTCCAAAATAGCAGCAAATCAAGAACAAATCATCACCAAATCAACACCAAATCTGAAGCAAATCTTTTCTAACAAAAGAAATAGCAACTCCTATTTGACTCGCAAAACAAACTTTCTAAATTCAATAAAGCAACTTCTACTTTGAGTTGGAAAATAAATTTTTCTAAAATAAAATAACTCCAAATCAAAATAGTAATAAACTCAAAACACTTGGAAATATAAATATATTAGGTGTCTCCAAGGTTTCACAAATTCAATCTGAATTTTCCATAATTAAGATTTAAATTCCCAATATTTGTAGTAGAAGTTGGTATCACTTGATCTTTTGTGCTTTGATTCTCAACAATTTCGCACCTCAATTACTACACAACCTTCTTCCTAACTACTAATTCACCAATACTGAAAGCACAAGTAGTATCATAGATAATTACCATATGTAATTTCACATTACAAAAGGTTTTGAAATAAATATTCAAAATTTCATTAAAAACACTCTTATCTTACAAAGAAAGCTTCTTTAAGGAAAACTTAGAAGCTCATTACAAAGCCTACAAAGTGAGAAGATAGGAATTTTGATGTCCTCTCTAATGAGAAAACCTCCTCTATTTATAAAGGACTTTCATTCTTTTCAAGGATTCCAATTGTCCCTTATTGAGACTTGCTTTTTCTTCTTTTCATCTTATCCACATAGTTGTCCTTTGATAAAGTGGGCAAACTGTATGTCATCTTCTGTCTCTTTGATATTATCCTCCAGTTGTAATACCCCAAATTATATCCCGGACGCTTTATAACATGTTTAGGTATAATGTCAGAAAGAAATGGGATATTTTTTCTCCAAATAAAATAATGCTAAAAATAAAATAAGCAAAACCCAAAATTAATATGAAAAGCTATGGTAAATTGGTAAATTGCCACTAAGGACTCAAATGACATAAGAAGAAAAGATTGTATGCCAAAGTAGATTTGATGTTAAATTTGAGAACAGAGACGAAGAACTTAAATGCAAATGGAAAAGAATTTAATATGATAAGACCAAATATGATTTATACAAAGCCAAAATATTCTTTTTTGGTCTTTGGGGATAGGCAAAAAACGAATAAGGGAGAAGAGAAGAGAAGGAGAAGAATGTTAAGAGTAAGTAAGGACTGGCATTTAAGAATGATGAGATAAGAAACTATGTATGGAACTCAGAGTAGATTTGAAGGAATTGTTCAGATGGATATGTATAGGATAATACTTGTTTGGATGTTTGGAATAATTTCTTTGTATAGAATCCTTGTTTGGAATGGTTGTTTGGTTTGGGTATGGTCCTTAATTGAGGAAAATTTTGTATAGAGAAAATGTTGGGTTTTAGGGGAGATGCTATCCAATTTTTTTAAACCCATATTTTTGTTTTAGCCATAACTTCACCATTACTCATCCAAATCGTGTAATTCAAATTTTGGGTAAACTAGACTTCTAGAAAAACAAATCTTCCTGAAATAAGTGTATGAAAATTTGGACCCTAGGTACCAAATCTGTCAAAGTGAAGCCTGCTTCGGCCTCAATTCTGGTTCAATTCCGATACGTGTTTGATTTCGGAGTAGTTTTATTTACATAGTTGAGTTTCACTTATCCAAATTGAGTGATTCAAATTTTGAGTAAACTAGGACTTCTAATATAACAAATATTCCCTGGTCAAGTATATCCAAATTTAATTCCCATTCCAGAAAATTCACAAAGTAAGGAACAATTGTCTCCTCAAACTGCTCAAAACAGTCCCTTGAACTGGAGTAATTCCGGTTGTTTAAATCATAAATTGAGTTATACTGGTCCAAATGAGGTGATTCAAATTTATGTGCAAACTAGACATCTAGGAAAATAACTTCCATGAAGAAAGTATGGTCAAATTATGTCTTTAATATCTTTAAAATTTTCAAATATAAGACACAATTCTAGATTATGTTCTTGGAAATTGTCCAGGAGCAATTCAGAATGTTTAGACCATATCTCCCAAATTAAAAGTCCAAATGACATGATGTTTGAAACATAAGAAACTTAAGACATAGGGATATATTGAGTTAGAAGATTACTTTCTCTAACAATCCATTTACAGGGTCAACAATTGTAGTCGAAATGAACTTAGGAGCCGCTTAACTTTCTGCGTAATTGGTTATAGAAACCGAAATTGTATGAAGGTTATATAATTGTATTATTATATGAAATAACGCATCATAATAATATGATCATGATAACATGTGTTATGAAAGTTAAAGAGAATACATGTATAATCTTTATATGAAAAAATTACAAGCAATGCTTATAAGAGATTATTTGATAATGAATATCTCTATAAGTATGCATGATATTATGAGATATCTTTTTTAATACCTCGAAGATTGTTAAGAAAACATAATAAACCGATTGGCTCGCTTATGACTTGGTAGTTGGATAGATAGGCATGTCATAGGGATACGGTTGCTACAACAAACAGTTTACAGATATCGAGGCCCCGTTTGGGTCGATGACATAAATCCCGTTTAGATCATTATAGCGGCCCTGTTTGGGTCATACAGATATAGATCACTGTCTCGTACAGTGATAGTACCTTCGGGTACATACAGTTCTTTCCCGTATTCACTTCTAAGGTTTATGCAGGCATAAAACATAAAAGCAAATGAAAAGTATACGCAAATGAGATATATATGATATATGACATGATATGAGAAGCATAGCACTGCTATGTGATGATAGTACATGATTACAAGAACAATAAGTAAAGTGTAAGATGACATGAAAAGTATATGAAATGTGATAAGAAATGAAACATGTTATGAAAAAGTAGATATGAGAAATGGATAAGTTTATGTAAATGTTATATTTGTCATAAGTATATGCATGTATTTAAAGTGAGATGATCCTTATTAGGGTCAGCCCACTATATTATTCCCATTCGTTATAAGCTTAACACAGGTGTTTCATCCATGTAGGTACAGAAGAGGAAACCATAGGACAGGACAATCCTTATCAACAATCAAAGTCAACACATCACTAGGTACCCATTGGAAGACCATTTGGTCTATTGTATATGTATTGTTGTTTCTTTTGTAAGCAATGTAAATATTGTAAATGTTGAACACTTCCATATATGGAGCTTGTATATATTTTGTAATCCGCTACCAGAATATAATACAAGCAAATGTTTAACATTATATGAATGAACAAGCTTAAAGTGTATAAGTTTATAGTAAATAGGAAAATGACACCTCGTCGACACTGTGCCAAGTCAGCGTCACACCAACTATCTTTTGTCACTCTTAAGAAATGGATTTATCTTTTCTTTCAACTTTTCAAACTCCTTTTGAAAAGTTGTGTTTGTGGATTATCTTCTAGTCATATACATTTGATAGACATTTTTTGTCAGATTACTTTGAAAATAGATTTCTACTTTAAGAGGCTTGTCTTTCTTTCTTTGTTCTAATCCACACAGCTGTTATTTACATTTATAGTGATAGGCATGCATAGTCATATCACTTTTGAAAAAGTAGGTTTCCACTATGAAAAAGTGGATTCCCTATCATTTTTATACATTTATAGTGGAAAACATGTCTTGTCAGACCACTTTAAGGGTGGATTTTACATCTTTTTTCCGATGATTATCCATCCTTTTATGACGCCCCTATCTCGAGGGTCCCGTTGATAACCCGTCAACCTGCGAAAACCGATGGATATCGGGTGTCCCAATATCACACTCATTTGTCTCAATATATTGAGACCTATTCATGCATATTTAATTCACAAAAATATATGATAGACTATTTAATCAATGTACCATTTATAATTCTTTTATACAACAAAAGGTATATGTTTTGGTTCTACTCGAATATAATACAAGACAAACAAATAATAAAGCCGCATCCGTTCATCCTCATGTGGTCCCATATGAGGGTTAGACGCCCTGCGACTGACTCAGATTCAAAGGGGGTCCTACGACGGGTGAGCAAAGCCTAGCAGTGATAATCTTCTATAAGGGTTACTCCCCACCTAAAATGCATATGCAATGGCATACGTAAACATCAATCACATTTCATACAATTTATGCAACATTATATGAAATGTTCCGTTTCATGCATGAGATGAGACCCTCGCTCACAACCTGAGTCCTAACTGACTCCCTCACACCTGGAATGCCAAGTGTGAAAAACCAGTCATCAGTGTTTAACCCAATGACTCAACCCATCGACAACTTCCAATCTTTAATTTATCAAATCATGATTTTCTTTTTCTTTCAGGGGCTACGCATTTTCGGGTTTTCACTCAGCCGGACGCCGATTCATGCCACGAGGGTCGAGCCAAAATCAACAAAAATTTATATACACCTGTCTTACCATCACGTAGTCAGCTACCGCAAGATAGTGGCTCCAGGGCCGAACACTTCAGGGATGGGTTTTCA
Source organism: Tetrastigma voinierianum (assembly GCA_016808115.1). NCBI lineage: Eukaryota > Viridiplantae > Streptophyta > Magnoliopsida > Vitales > Vitaceae > Tetrastigma > Tetrastigma voinierianum. The sequence goes on along the minus strand of JAEQBH010009322.1, from coordinate 53,892 downwards.
TCCTAAGAATGATTTGCATATGCAAGAAGTTTGTAAGGCTTTCTATTCGACTTTTGGATTTTTTGTTTCAAAACAAGGAAGTAGTTTAACTACGAGAAATTGTAAAAACCGAAGTAAAGTGTGAAAGTTAACTTTCAAGATTTAGGTCACTAACTTGGTAGTTAGGGGCAAACAAGTGTCCTCTGCTTTTATCCTCGTTGCTATGACATGCAATCCTATAGTCCAAGGCATAACCGATCTATGTTTAACTAGCAAACCTCACCCTAACAACAACTCCTATTTGAGTCAACACAGTAAATATGCGCCTATGGCCCTTTTTCGCCTTGAACCCTAGCATTAAATATCATCTCGTAGGCTCAGAAGACCATCTAAAACCACAAGTTGTTTCTAGCATTAAGTATGCATCAGATCCTAAAGTACGGAGAGTATTGGCCAAATCAATAACATTCAAAGCCATTCAACCCTAATTTGAGAAGACGAGGGCCATAAATGCGCATTCGTGACTTTCAAGACAAGAGGACAACATGCACATGCCTCACCACCAAGCTAGCTTCCTTCCTCTTCAGTGCCAGTGAGGCTAGACAATCATCTCTCGAGTTGTCATCCCCAAGAGGGGTGTTACAGCCAAGAAAGTAAGGGAAAGAGGAGAGAGAAGAGGAAAATAAAACCCTAACTAAAATACTAGACTTATTTACAAAAATGAAAACTTAAATTCTTCTCCCAAATTGTTGCTTCCCCAAAATTTCTTCTATTTCTCCCTTGATTACAAAAAGAGAGGTTTATAGCCACCTCAATACATGAAAAATACTCAAAACCTACAAATTCCAAGCACCACAAAGGACAAGAGAAGAATACACCAAATTCGAGTCTAAGTTAGCATTAAATACAAAAACATGACGAGGCAGTGAATTTCGACAGGAGCTTAAGACTTCGCAGAAATGAAATCAAATTACGACAGCGGGTAAATGTAAAAATTCCTCGCTAAAAGTTCTAGCACTCGCTTAGCTAGCGAAATTTCATACCTTAGCGAAATTTTCGTGAGTAGTTTAACATGAAATTCTCGCTTAGGAACAAAGGCTCATTTAAAACTCCCGTGTCTAGCGAATCCACAATTTCACGAACTTGCGAAATTTTCGCTAAACTCCGCGAAATTCATTAATCCCAAATAAATTTTCGCAGCTTAGCGAAATTGCTGGTTTGTTGATTTTCACGCTTTGCCTCTCTGCCTTCTATCATCGCATCAATTTTTCTTCACTTTGCCTTCAGTTTTCATTGATTCTTCGGGCTGGTCAGACAGAATGACACTTGAGTTCAAACTTCATGATTCATCATACATCCCGATATTGAACCCGCTTAAAGTGCGCAAAACCTGCAAACAGCCAAAAATAACCTCTAAACTAAGATAACGATACTAAGAAGATTTCGAACACTACAATGCAGATTAATGACATGATTAGCAAAGAAAGCACTCAAAACCTATCTAATATGTGGTTCAAAATTGTACTTTTTCGGGGCATTAATCACACCCCCCAACCGAAACGTTGCTAGTCCCTTAGCAATGCAAAAACAAAAAGGAGATGCATGTAGTGATTTTCAAAAAGGTTATGATTCAAAAAGGTATATATACATATAAACATTGCTTTTAAACCGAAAAATTGACACATCAAAATCAGAACCGATACGAAAGAACTAAATCCATACAAGAACAATTTAGGTCAATCTGATCCATGATTTCTCAACTTGAATTTCCACCTAAGTCTAATGGTTCTTATATAACCAAGAGTAAGCCAATAAATTGCAAAATTTTGTCCCTCCCCAACCTAGTACCGACATGGCTCTTAAGTCATTGGAACAACCTAGATAAGGATAGTTACGCACTTTCTTTATTCAACTACACTGCAGGATGCAATGCTTAAAATTCAATCACCAAACCGCGGTAACTGATTCACCGATGACTCCCAACCAATTAAGGTTTAGGCATCAAGCCAAAAGGATCAATGACCACTAACTCCACAAAGCCAATTCCTGACTCGCATGACTCTGGTGCAAGCACTCACAATAAATTAATTTCACCTATCCACCCATAACAAACACAAAATCGATGACTCCCAACCAATTAAGGTTTAGGGCATCGGGCTTCAAAGGTTACATACACCCTGACCGTGCTCTGCTTCAAGGCAAAATCTCACGACTTTATTTTTCTTTTTCTTCTTTTCTTTTTCTTTTTCTTTTTCTTTTTCTTTTTCCTTTTTGAAGCACTACATTGGTCTTCAACTATGGGTAACCACAAACTCATCCTAGGCTGCCAACATGCTTAAGGCCGGCTTTGCAAAGCTTAAAGGAGAGAGAAACAAATCTACAGCCCTATCAAACAATCCCGAGGCAGGTGAATTAAGATAAGTGGAGAAATTTTCAAGTCGAGCATGCCGGTAATTTAACCTAATTGCAAATTAATTTTAAGCATGGAATTTGCTCTAGCATAGAGGTGACAAACAAAGGATTCAATTTCTTCAAACAAAGCAATTCAATTGTCCAATTGTAGCAACTAATTGCTCAATTGAAAAGAAAACATTTACACATGGTAAAGGCACAAAACATGATATGTGTACAAAAAGTCAGATATATATATAAACCGAATAGTTGATATAGCCAAAATGGCTAGGTACATGTATACAAAGCTAACACAAAAACATCACCGCCTACTATGGCTAATACATAAATCCTAATCAAAATCGCAGCAGCTGATAAAGCCGGTAACTATACAAAAAAAAATAAAAGAAACTCAACCACCCCACCGTCGTGGGCGGCGCGGTGGCGTCTGGTCGCGCCGCAGCCAAAAACATCCAAAGAGGCAAACCAGAGTGGGCTCTCTTCCGATCGTGGACACGAGGAAGGCCTGGCAAGGCCATGATCCGTCACATAGTGACACCGGGCCGCCTTTCCTAACATCCTGGCTCATGTAGATGCAGTGAGCATATGGCATCCATCACACCAGCTATTCCTGTGAGTCGGTGAAGGAATACTCCGAACGGCAGTCGGGGAATAGATGGGCCGGAGTATCTCGTCGCACCGTTGATGTAGTCCGTGGGAGGAGGGACGATAGATATCCGTGGAACCGACTCGCCGTATCCTGCCCAAGGTGAGCATCATATGTATGGTGGTCCCGCCTCCCGACCACTCCCGGTCCCGTGGCTCACAGGTGGAAAGATACGGCAGTCATCACCGCCTCCACCGACATGACCGTGGGGCATCGCACCTCATCTCGATCCCGGGCTCCTCCCTAATCCCATATGCTCGAGAACATGGCGTAGAGTCTCGTGATAAGTAGCGAATGCTCTCGCCAGACAGTCCTTCCGATGGACCTTCTCCTCGAATCGCAACAGAGGCCATCACTGCTCGCTGGGATCGAACCAAATCCCCGAGATCCCAAGAAAGAGCCTCCCAAGACGCTCCTCCATTGCACGTGCACGTCAAGCGGAAATAAGTCAGTCTCGAACAGATGGTCAAGCAACAAAGATCCGAGGCGGAGCCTCCCCGTAAAATACCGGGTCCGCCAGCGGGTGTCTTCCGCCGCCGCTCGAATCCATCTCGATTAGGCGCGGCCCAATTCGTGTAACTCCTCTCGCACGTCGGCAAAGATACGCAGTGTGCCAAGAGCCAGCCAAATATCGTCGCTCGAGTACTCCGCGCGATCATCAATATCGAACCGAAGCTCACGATCAGCCGATCCCTCTAGACGCCATCGAAAGTGGTAGAACCGCAGCACCACCTCGTGGGTGCACACGCTCTGTGGTCATGAAAGGCACAATGAATAATCCGATCAATCTCACGACTCCCAGATCTAGATCACCAACCGCTGGACGCCAGAAGATTTAATTCCCGATGGAAACTGGGCCTAATGATGGAGTCGAACATTCCCTGAACGGGTTCCTACAAACAATGGCCTCAATCCTCGGCGCGTGCGCGACACCGAGGTGATGAAGTCGCTCCGCAGCAGATGTGACTCGGGTGACGGCCATACGAGAGGATGATGATTTGGCTCGGGCCCGATGTGGCGTGCCCGCTTGAGGGCCCCGGGTCTCGAACCCTCCCCTCCGAGGCAGACGGGGCACTGGTCCCATCCAAACCGATAGCGCCTGGACCCCCGAGGCTCGTCGCATCGCCGGGGACCCGATGGTACCTGAGCTGGGATCCAGTCGGGCCTCTCAGTGTGTATCGACCACCCACGGCCACGCGGGCCCCACCGAGCACGAATCCATACTGATATCGAAATAAAATACTGGATAAGGGCTCAACTCACTAAATGCAAACAGGCTCAGATCTCCTCGAACCGAGGCTCTCTCGAGGTGATCGAATCACTCGGCAGTAAACGAACCAGTGGCTCACCGGTCAAGAACCAAATCTACTCAAATAGCCAACAAGGCTCAAGAGGACCAAACGCCGAGGCGTGGCTCAGGCGCCGCTGGTGCAGGCTCGCCGTGGCCGCACAGAGGCGCAGCTGGCTCAAGCAGTAAATGCACGTGCGCAGCGTAGAAGCACAGGCTTCTGGGCAGGCCGGCTCGGGTCACGCTAATCCGCGACGTAAAGGGCGCCTGTGAGGCCCACGGTGGCAGCGGACTCCGTGGCTCGAAACACCGCATCTAGGGTGCGTGACACAAGGCGTAATGCGACGGGCGGCTCGCCGTGTGGCGCAAACCCAAGTAGCCATGAGGCAAAGTGACCACTACGGCGGCAAAGTGGACGTGACCTCAGTGGCTTCACTGGAGGCTTCGCCAGGAGGGGAAATATGAAGCTTAATTATTTGGCTATCCCTCCCGTGTTTATATAGAACCAACATGGGCAACCGAGTGGTCTTCGCCAATTTTCGCTATTTTTGCGACTTGGCTCAAACCGAGTACACTACTCGCATTTCAAAAATTTTAATAATAATAATATATAAAATAAGAATTATTATTATAAAATTTACTATATACCGTAATTAAAATTTAAAACACACTACTATACTATACAAACTAACTTACTAGAAAATGAAAATGCTAAGTTAAAAATTTTTCAAAATAATCGAAACTAACTAAATTAACTAAATTAAGACAAAGTGAAAATTAGAACTACAATTACTTCAAAACACCGAACTGGCTCAATCCCAAAATTACTCAAGGGGGTCAGGAGAATGATCTCCTCAACCCTTCAAGAGCTCGGTTGACTCCATGGTGTCGGGTGCCCAAATGTTGATCCGCTTCCTCGTGACGGGCTCACTGAGCAATTGGCTCAGAAAGCCGGTGCTGATGGCAAGACTAAACTTTCTTCATCTTTCTTCGACCGATCTCTCCTTGCAATTCCCGGACATTTTGCTTTCCGCATTAACTCTACCAATTGAAACAACTTCATTAGTTCTTGATTTTCATTTTCTAGCAACTCATGTTTGTCGTTCAAATGAAAGATGTTCAACTCCAAGGTCATGTTACCAAAGGTAAGCTGTACGACTCCATTCCTAAGAATTTATGATTGCATTTGTCAGGGCTTAAAATGGTCTTCCTAAGATGATGGGTACATGATTGATCTCACTCTATAATTGGCTCAAGGTCAAGCACTGCTGAAAATCTACTTCGGATAGTAGAATTTATCTATCTTTACCAAGACATCCTCAACTATCCCCAGTGGATTTCACCGATCTATCGGGCCAATGAGAGGTGGATGTTAGTAGGTTTAAGTTCACCTAAACCTAACCGTCAGATACCGAATACGCAGATTAGATTCACACCGCTCCTAACCAAGCAATGATTTGTCTATGCCCCCACCAATATTGGACCTAATTATGGATATCCCGGATCCTCAGATTTGACAAGGTATTTGCTTGGGATTATAGCACCGACTTGTTCAAAGGAGAAATGCCTCTCAATGCCTAATCTCTTCTTGACGGCAAAGATCTTTCAAAATTTTGCATGGGCAGCACTTGCTTGATTATGTCCAATAAATATATGTTAACCTTCACTTGCCTTAAGACTCTAAAATGCCTCGCTGTCGAGATGCCTTCTTCTTACCTCTAAGTGCTCAGGGAAAACGGAGGTGGTATGCGTATTTCATTGAATCCTCCTTTAGGAAGATGTCAGACTCGGCAATTCTTCTCCTCGCATGGATTCTTCAATGCCGCATAAATATCAACCTCTTTCCACCTCAGTAATTATAGCCTTAACTTCATCAATTCCTCGAATTGTTGGATGACCAATCTCACGGATTCTCAGATTTGAACCTGCTTGTGATGGAAACCCCTTTTCGTACCTCTAGCAACTTGTTGATCTCGTGATTGAATACGTAGGTTGTCAATTTTGCTGAGATTGCTCTCAAGCCCATCTATTCTCTTATTCGTACTTTCTATGCATCAACTTTGTGCCGCTGCACATTGATTCCTTTTTTTGTTCCTCATCAAAGTTGCCCACCACCTTACTCAAATTCAATATAGCTTGTTCCACTGGAGAAGAGGATGATGGTTGTTGATCGGTGAGGGAGTACTCAAATCGAGGTTTGGCACTGGGTACATAGGCAGGGGGTCAGTCTCATGCAAGGTTGGTGATTCTAATTAAATTATAGGTATTACCATATGGAGTATCGGATTGTTGTGGCTTGTATCGTCTCTACAAAGGTTTGCACATTCCCGACATCAAATCCTTCACGCAGTGGGCCATAGCCATGGTTCTACCTGGGTAGCAATGTGATTGGAAATTGGTGCAAGGATTGGATCAGGCAGATTTTCTCACCACTCCAGATGCACCCTTGGAGCCGTTTTGCCTTCAAGCTCCTACCTTCCTAGCTAGGTTGAAATCCTAGCTCTCATTTCTATTTCCTCCGGCAAAGGCATACATCCCACCCTTTGGTCAGACCTGGTCCCATCCTATCCACCCTCTGTGGCCAGCTCATCCCAAATCGCTAGGAAGTTTCCAGCCACGTAATTTAAAAATCCATGGCTTCATCAAGATGTTTGCTTAAAAAGTCTCCCTCCACACATGGTTTCCAAAGCCGCCATGGCAGAGACATACCACCATAGAAGTGGTTCACCAACATCCAAGTGTCAAACTCCATGATGTGACAGTAATCGATGGTTTCCATAAATCTTTCCCAACACCGGTAAAATCTTCACCATCATGAGCCGCAAAAGTATAAATTTGTCTCTTCAAATTGTTGGTTCTATGAGCATCGAAGAACTTCTTCAGAATTCCGCTCGTTGTATCACCAATTTCTAATGGTTCTGTGCCCCAATGAGTCGTTTACATCTCGTCTTGTCCTTGTGAGTCAATGGAAATGCTTTTAGCTTCTGAAGAATCCATGTCCATCATACCTTCCTTAAAGTTGCAGAAAAGTGCACTCCCTCAAAATCCCTAATATGAGCCAAGATGGATTTTCATTTTCCATACCATGATACGCAGGAGTAGGTACTAAATATGGCCTCACCGCTACATCTTCAAAGAGGAGGAATGATACAGATGGGCACTAACTCTAGGAGGATGGATGTGATCCTCATGGTTCTATAGGCATTTGATTCATGGGGGTTTGGTTGACTTTGTTGTTCCTCGTGGATGATCCATGGTATCAATGTGTACACCTGACTTCACCGATCAATGTTGTGTACCGATTCTATGCGCCTTACCCGATGTGTCTCTCATTCCACTGTTGCATAAAAACACCTATTACAAAATTTATAGAGACAAAGAAAGAGCACCAACAAAGCTTCGCAAAAGGTTAAGATTAACTACAAGTAATTAAAACTCATCAGAAGCAAAACAAGTGCGCATATCAAGTAGTGATGAAATCGCGCCTCGTGAATCGAGTGACAAAAGGGGTAAAAAGGTTACCTCCACTCGTGATGTTGATCACAAGCACACTTCAACTTACCACAATAGTTTGGCACCATCCCCAAGCAACTACGATTTGATCTGCAAGCACAAAGAGGGCCGAGCTAAAATCAACAAAATTTATATACACTCTGTTTCTACTACTCGCCGTATCAAGCCACCGGCAAGATAGCGGTTCAAAGGTCGAACACTAGGGATGGGTTTTCATCCTAAGAATGATTTGCATATGCAAGAAGCTGCAAGGCTTTCTATTTGGACTTTTGGATTTTTTGTTTCAAAACAAAGGAAGTAGTTTAATCGCCGAGAAATTGCAAAACCGAAAGTAAAGTGTGAAAAGTTAACTTTGAAGATTTAGGTCACTAACTTGGTAGTTAGGGCAAACAAGTGTCCTCGGGTTTTATCCTCGCGTTATGACATGCAACCTATAGTCCAAGGCATAACCGGATCTATGTTTAACTAGCAAACCTCACCCTAACAACTCCTATTCGAAATAACACAGTAACATGCAAATTACGGCCCTTTTCGCCTTGAAACCCTAGCATTAAATATCATCTCGTAGGCTCAGAAAGACCATCTAAAAACCACACAAAGGCATCTAGCATTAAGTATGCAGCAGATCCAAAGCATGGAGAGTATTGGCCAAATCAATAACATTCAAAGCTATTCAACCCAATTTGAGAAGACGTAGGGCCATAACACGACTGATTTCAAGACAAGAGGACAACATGCATATGCCTCACCACCAAGCTGGGCCTCTTCCTCTTCAAAGAAAGGAGGTTTAGCCAAGCATCTCTTGAGTTGTCATCCTCAAGAGGGGTGTCTGGGCACCCAAGAAAGTAAGGGAAAGAGGAGAGAGAAGAGAGGAAAATAAAACCCTAACTAAAATACGAGACTTTATTTACAAAAATGAAAACTTACAAATTCTTCTCTCCCCCCAAATTGTTGCTTCCCCAAAAATTTCTCTCTATTTCTCCCCTTTGATTACAAAAAGAGAGGGGTTTATATAGGCCACCTCAATACATGAAAATACCAAAAAACCTACAAATTTGGCTAAATTAAAGGACAAGAGAGTAATACACCAAATTTGGCTAAATTAAAGGACAAGAGAGTAATACACCAAATTTGAGTCGGTTAGCATTAAATACAAAAACATGACGAGGCAGTGAATTTCGCTTAGAGTGAAGAAGAATTTCCGCTAGGTGAGCTAAATTACATAGCTTAAAAATAGAAAAATTTCGCTAAAGCCAGTAATTCTCGTTATTAGCGAAATTTCGCAGCTTAGCGAAATTCGTGAGTAGCTGAATTATGAAATTTCGCTAGAACAAGGCTCAAATAAAACCCCGGGTGTCTAGCGAAAATCCACAATTTCGCTAATCTTGCGAAATTTTCGCAAACTCAAGTAAATTTTCAAGTAATAATCCCAAATAAATTTTCACAGCTAGCGAAAAATTGCCGGGTTTGTTAATTTTCACCGTTTGTCTCTCCCCGTCTCTAATGCATCAATTTTCTTCACTTTGCCTTCGCTTTCATTGGTTCGGGCTGGTCGATAGTCGACACTTGAGTTCAAAACTTCATGATTCATCATACATCCCGAGCATTGAACCGCTGTGGCGCGCAAAACCCGCAAAATGTACAACAACCTCTAAACTGCAAGATAAGTGATACTAAGAAGACTTGAACACTACAATTGGCATTAATGACATGATTAGTGCGCAAAAAGCACTCAAAACCTATCTAATATAGGGTTCAAAATTGTACTTTTTGGGCATTAATCAGACGCCGCATGTCGTTCCAACATTTTTGCGAACTTACATCACCGGGAATCATGTCTAACCGTGGATAACATTTGGGTATTTCACCCTGGGGGGGATCTACCCCAACTTGCTTCACCCAAAACATGTAATTTATAATTTTGATCAATTTACACTTCAGTGAGTCTCAACCTTGGACTTTGTCCCATTTTTCCGAAGCATTTAATCTTACCCACCAACACCGGTGAATACTCAATACCATGCACCCACACCCGACTCGACGCGATGTGACCATGCATATGAAATGCATGATGCCAATGCATTTTCCTTCATGTTACATGTATATATGAGTACTACATGAAACATTAATACACCATGGATAATTATAAGTTTTACTTATAATTAACATTCATGCAATCCATGTTAATATAACAAGCAATATAAGAACATGATATTTTCTAATAAAATACAAGATGTTATTTATTTATTTTCCATCGATAACACACAAAATGGCCCAAATCTCTGACTATATAAAATAGGCACCTCGTCCCTTCCTGCTCATCACCGACCATTATGATACCAAACATACCACAAAACCCTAAGGCATCAGCTTCGATCAAACCGAATAAATCCTGGGATTAACTAAAACAAATTCCGCAATCTCGGTCCGGATTGTCCGAAACTAGTCCCGAAATTTTAACCCGAACTGTCCGAAAACAATCCCGAAATTTAGCCTGTGAAAACAGTCCCAAAAATTCCTAAAAATTCCTACACTCAATCCAAAAAATTTGAGACTGAAATTTACGGCCTTTCATGGCCTCTAAGCCAATCCCAAGCCATTAAATGGTCTTTAGGCTAGAAATAATATAAGTAGGAAAATTCCCTACCTCGTGGAGTTTGATGAAACTCCAAGATTTTGGTACCCACGCATAGCCCTCGCTGCGTGGATCAACTTTGCCTTCAACCTCGACGAAAACCTACAGTCCGATTTCCGTAGATCTGAAAAAGAAACAAAGAAAGAAATTAAATAAAATAAAATTCTCTCTCTCTATCTCTCTCCAAGCTCCCACCGTCCGTTCCGACCTTCCTTTTATCCCTTTTATTATTATTATTATTATTATTATTATTATTATTTTGGATACATGATTTATATTGCTTCATTTGGATCCATTTCTGCCTCGAAACAATTTATTTCTTTTCAGTTCACTTTATTTTAAATGAACTTAGCCCAAGTCATTTCTTAACTTCCGAGATTTTCGTAAAATCTCGTCATGAAGCTTCACGACGGCCATCACCTTAAAACATAAATATTCCGCTTTGTCTCGGGCCACTAAACTTTTGTGTCACTAGATTTCGCGAGACGAATTTAACGCTGTAAACTGCTTCATTATCCTAAATCTAGAAAATTTCCACAATCGAAATTACCGTTTTAATTCCTTTTTTAAAATTTAATTTTTCCCGTCCTTTTTTGTCTTCTTCATGATTCTTATCGCTTCGCTTATGTCATTCACTACAGAATGGTCTATTTTTTCTATTTTTTCATTTAACATTCGGTGCCCTCTTGCTTTACCATCTTCTATGATTATCATCCAATTGTTAGTTGCACAGTTAATTGAACAATTTTTCTTTCTCAAATCTGTCATTCTTCCAAGGATTGCTTTCATCCCTAAAGCTCTCCTGGTTTTTGTCCATTGCTTGTTTAGTTGACCATATCTTTTGGGCTTGTTGTCATTTATTTGGATTCTTATCCCTTCATTGATGACATGATCGACAGATAAGGTGGAAAGCTTTGTAATATACTCTCCTTGCCTTGTTATATTCTAGACTTATGCTAAAGAATCTAGCATACACTCGGGATCCTCGTTAGTTCACACAATTGTGCTCTACAAATATTTATGATTTCTCTACAATTAGAGCTTAAAAAGATTTAGTCAACAAAACCAAAATCCATGGCATTTTGTATGAAAGGGGATCTGTTTGGTCTTTAATTATTATTCTTGGATAAATGGACTCTGTGGAGATTTTGAAATGACCATGTCCATTAGGGTTGTTATAGATGAATTTTGAGAAGGCCAAGTTTTTTTTTTTCAATGTCAGATATTATAATAGAGGGGTTTATGGGTATATTTTATGTTTTTTCTTCTGGAAATAAGAATATGCCATCTGGATTTTCTTTTTTTGAGAGGAGTTTGTCCTTTGAGAGACTGTTCTCTTGGCTTTGCCCTGTGAAGGACTGTTATTTACGAGGCTTTTATCCTTTGGAAGGATAGACATTTCCTGAATACCTTTTGAGATATTTTTGTCTTTCGATAAGGATATATCTAATTTCCTAATGTCATTAGCTTTGATTGTTCCCTGGATTTTTCCCATATGGGACGGCATATCCAAGGCTACCTTTAAGATGTTTTTAGTCTCTGAGAAGACTGAGGAAGCATCTTCTGTCCTCATTATCATGCTTTCAAAAATTTTAAAACTTTGAAAAAAGATTTTGTGCCATATATGATCTTATTCTTACATCATTTATATAACTTTTGAATATTTATCATTTTTCATCAATCATCTGGATTGAATTGTAATTTTCTCATTAAGATGTTCATACCTTCTGGCCATGTTCCCGTAATGCTTCTCATGTCATCGATGTTATTTAGTATATTCAACATTTCTACTTAAAAAATCAACAAGATAGTCATAGATTAATTTTTATATGGACAATCTTAAACTTGTAATAACTTAAAAGAGCGTACACCGACGTTTCCTTATTTGAATCCTTTCGTGTTATTTTTTATAAACCCAAACTTATAAAGCATCGCTTTATATTGTGAAGGTTTTGGTAATAAAAATATTTCAAATTTATTGATTTCCTTTATAATAGCAAGTAATTTTTTTTTCATTTGTATCATAATTAACTGGTTATTATCGAAGTTCCATTTGTATATCTACATTTCTCCTAAGTCCGCTTTTTAGTATCATGTTCAAGACTTGTTAGAAGCATTTGTTTGTAATATTAAATTATCATTCTCATTTCAGTAACTTAGTTTTGGTAATATTTTGAACATATGTCCATTAATTTTTGAACTATCTTAGTATGTTTTTCATTCCATTCTTGTTTCAAGTTCTTCTTTGTTATAAATTTCAGAATTCCACAGTTTTTCCTTAGCTAAGTTTTTATAAAATTAGAGGAGTAATTTAAACATCCTAAAATTTTTTGTATCATTTCTTTAGTTCTTAATTCATCAAGAAAGTCTTTGTTTTTTCAAAAATATGTGATTGTAATCTTATTCATTTGGAATCTATTACCATTCCTAAAAATTATATCTCTCCTTTCTTAATATCAACTTTCTTATCTGAGATAACTATACCATGTTCTTTACAGAGTGTTATAAAAGTATTTAAATGTTTTTCATGATCTTTCTCATTTTCAGAGCAGATTAGTATATCATCTATGTATACTATTACAAAGGTTGAATAATCAGATAATATTTTATCAATTTTTCTTTGAAAGATTTGAGGGGCATTTTTTAATCCAAAGGGCATTACTAACCATTCATAATGACCCCTAGGTGTACTAAAAGTTGTTATTGGGATACTATCATTATCCATTTTTATCTACTCAAAATCTTTGATTTATAATCAAATTTGTTGAAATAATTTTCTCCTTTTGCCAATTTTATTAGGATTTCTTGTTTGGAATGTAATATCCATCAAATTTGGTGTTTTGATTTACTCTTTGTAATTTATTACCATTCTTGATTTTCCTTTTAATTTTTACTATGTTTTCTTACCATAGCCATTGGCACTATGAGGGCTCTACTTTCTCTTACTAGATTCATCTCAGATATTCCGTTATTTTGGATTTTAAAATCTTCTACATCTTCTTGGGAGTATGTTCTTGACTTACTCTAATGATTTGTCATGATCTATCATTTCCAGTTTGCAATAGATTTTTGTTTTCTCCCAATATTTTAATAGATTATTACTAAATTTTTCTTTTAACTTTTCATATGTATCATGTATTTTTACTTTATAAGTAATAGACGTATTTATCTTTTATGTTTTCCATTTCTTAGTATTTTGATCATAATTTATTTTAAAGAGTTTAAATATTCTTGGGACTTTAATCTAGTGATTACATGGGGTTTTGAACATAATAGTATAGATCGTTTGTTGGTATATTGAGAATTGCTAGGCAGTCATTTCCTAATATAATATTATCTTCTATTTTGTCATATTGGTGTTTCTTTCCTATTTTTACAAATTTATTTTGGATCATTATTTCTATATTTTCTTTTTGTTTTGCAATTTTTTCTTTGTTTCCAATTACACCCTTTATAAAGATTTTAGTGTCTTTCCAATCTTTTTAATATTTTTATCTCTAACCCTATATCTATTAATTCACATGTATATAACTTGGTTTCGGGATATTTACTATTATAAAAACTATAGTGGAGAATGTGATTTCTCTCATTGTCATCTTTCTAAGAAAATACATATGTTTTCATTATATATTTCTATTTCTTTTTTAGTAATCTTATATTTATCTAGTTTATCTAGGAAACTATTTCCTAAGAGAATATCATAGTGTCCATTTTCTTGCATTCTATCATCTTTGTAACAATCTACCAAAAAGTTTATTTCTTGTAATCTTATGGGAATTTCTACTTTTAGATTACATTCTAATGTTTGGTCATCATAATTTTTAAAAATATATGAACTTGTTATACTTCCTGTCATTTCATATTTGTCAGCTTGAATATGATTACAACTAGCACCAGTGTCTATTAGTATATTTGTATCTTAAATTTCACTTTCTCCATTATAATAATTTCCTAATATTAGGAAAAGTGAATGTACTTCTTCTCTTATTATTTTATGGAAACTTCCTTCTTATATCATTTGGTTATCGCTCTATTACGAATTTCTCCTAAATATGGGTAGATCAACTTTATATATGATTTTCTTTCAAGAAAATTATCTTCAAGACTTAAATGCAATTTGTTAGATCTATCCTATCTAACTTTTGAGGTACTATTATTTCAGCAATTTCTCTACATTCATCACTAATTTCAATAAATGGTTTATCTTAGTAAATTCTTCTATAGTTTGAATTTGATAGTGTGTACAAAGCACTATAATACACAAATTACATTATTACCTTCATAAAATCATTTCTAAGAATTTGAAATATAAACTTAATCTATTATCGTAAATTTTATCTTCTATATTAATATTATATTTTGGGTAACATGTAAACATCAGTTTTGTCTATGCTAAATTTCCTTGGATACGTCCTAGGTGACTTTCATGTATTTGTATTTAGTCTTCTTATCATGTAGACTTAGGAACAATCGGGTGTAATTAGGTTTTCAGAGAATAATGATTTTATTATTATTTGTACTTACTAAATATACATACTTTTATTTTTCCTTACTTTCATTTTTATCTTACGAATGTTTCATTTATAGTTTCTTTGTTAGTAGATTGGAGTTTTATGTTTCTCGAGCTTTGTTAATTATTATGTTTCTTTCATTTTTTGCAAATCATGGATTGTATATTTTCTTATGCATATATTTTTTATTTAAATATCTTAGTAATCATTCTCCTAGGGCTTTTAGATCAAAGTTTAGGCTTTTGATCTTCTGTAATTTCCTATTATCAAAGGTACTCAAAGTCTATATCCTTCTTGGTCTTCCTTTGTGCTAATAACTTCAAATTGAGAAATATCATCTTCAACTATTTCTTTACTCATTTTGTATCATTGTCTAAGTGAACCAATATCATTCCTACTCATATAAACACTACTTATTTCTCTATCAAAAACTTATTATACTTTCCAAATCATCTTCTCCTTATTTTCTTTCTCCCCATATAATAAATGTCTTTTCTCTCCTCGACATTCATTACTATAATGTCCTAACTCTCCACATTTCCAACATTTGCATTTACTTGTCTTTAGTATTTGTGTAATATTCCTTTTATAATTAAAATCTTTCTTGTAACATTTTTTGAATGGTTTTCTCCATTTTTTTCCAAATCTTTTATATTTTATAAATTTTTTTGTGGTTTTCCTATTTGTTTTCCATATTTTCTTTTCTTATACTCTCTACATCCCCATTTTCTTGGGATATTGTCTATTTTGTCACAACATTTTTTTCTCCATTTCTTGCTCCTTTTATGATGTATCTTTGGGTACATAATTCTACCGATCTTTTCTTTAACAATTCTATCCTTGTCTTGTATTATCAAGATCATCTTTTCACTTTCAAATTCTTCCTCGAAAAATTACTCCATTTTCCCGATAACTTCTCATATAATATGTATTTTCTAGAATTGTCATATTAATGTTATCATTAAATGTTTCATAATACTACTTACTAAATTCGCTTGTATATTCATATCTCTTTCATTCTACATATTTGTATACCATTTAATTCCTAGCTTCTCTTATTTCCATTTTTCTACTTATACTATTTGTCATTCATTCTTCTCCTAAGAATTCATTTTCTATATACCTAATAAAAGTATCTACTCATTCAAATATGCTACTCTCAAAGGTTACAGTGGTGTTATTTGTAATTACATTAAAACTAGGGGTTGATAATCCTTCCCACCATTTTCTAGAACACATCCTGTCAATGTTCCTATCATTATCCGAGTTTTAGTATTATTATCCTAATTTGTTCCTTGTGTCATAAAGTATAAAGTCATTGCTTGTGACCATTTATTAAGTGTTGTCCTAATATATTTGTGACACCCTATCCTCGGAGTCCCACACAACCCGTCAACTCATGGAACTTCAGGGATATCTGCATCCCAGATCACACTAATTTGTCTCTAATATATTGGAGACATATTCCCGCATATTTAATTCACAAATATACAAAAAATATATGATAGACTATTTAATCAATGCCCATTTACAAATTCTTTTATACAAAAAAAGGTATACATGAACTATATCCACTCTCTATCCCCATATGTCGGGCCACCCGCACTAGACTTTGTAATCTAAAGAGGGTCCCACTCACCTGGGGCGAGTAGCCCAGAGTGATAATCTCCTACAATGGTTACTTCCCACCTAAAATGCATGCAATGGCATACGAACATCAATCATATTTCATACAATTTATGCAACATTATATGAAATGTTCCATATCACGCACAGATGCGACCTCATGTCACAACCCGAGTCTCAATCGACTCTCACACTCAAATGCCAAGTGTGAAACCAATTCACCTGCTTAACCTAATAACTCAACCCATTGAACAACCCACCAATCTTTAATTTATCAAATCATGATTTTCTTTTCTTTTGTGGGCCACGGATTTTTCGGGTTTTCATCGCCGCACGTCGTTCCAACATTTTTGCGAACTTACATCATTTGAATCATGTCTAACTACGTATCAACATTCGGGTATTTCACCGGGGGATCACCCTAACTTGCTCGCCCCAAAACATGTAATTTATCATTTTGATCAATTTACACTTCAGTGAGTCTCAACCTTGGACTTTTGTTCCATTTTTCGAGCTCACGACCCATTCACCAACACTGGTGAATACTCAATACCGTGCACCCACACCCGACTCGACGCGATGTGACTGTGGTACAGTGAAATGCACGATGTCAATGCATTTTCCTTCATGTTACATGTATATATGAGTGCTATGAAACATTAATACACCCTATGGATAATTATAAGTTTTACATATAATTAATATCCATGCAATCCATATTAATACATCAATAAGCAAATATTAACATGATATTTTCACACACAGCATGTTATTTATTTATTTTCCACAATAACACACAAATGGCCTAAATCTGACCCATATAAAACAAAGGCACCTTCGTCCCTTCCCTGCTCATCATCGAATTATTATGATACCAAACATACCACAAACCCAAGAGATCGGGGCCCCGGATCAAAACCAAACTCATAGTCCGGATCACTAAAATTCCTAAAATCCTGGTCTCGATTATCCGAAACCTATCTATACCTTGATCCTAATCGTCTGCATCACCTTCGGAATTTAGTTCGATCGCTGAGAACAGCTCAAATTCCTAAAAATTTTATACTACCCAAAAAATCGGGGACTCAAATTTACTACTTTACGACTCTAAGCCAATCTCAATCCATTAAAATGGCTTTTGTGCTAAAATAACACAAGTAGGGAAAATTCTCACCTCATGGAGTTTGACTTAAACTCCAAAATTTTGGTGCCCACACGTAGCTCGATGCGTGGATCAACTTTTATCACTCGACTTTAAAACCTACTATCCGATTTTCGTAGATTCGGAAAGAAGCGAAGAGATAAATAAAAATAAAAAATCTATCTCGCATAATTGCCTCCACGCCTCTTCCCCGCACTTGACGTCTCCCTTTTTCTTTTGTTTATTTTTTTCGTTTTTATCCTTTTTATTTTTATTTTTGATGATGCCTCTTTTTCAAACTGCATCACCGGAGCGTATTTGTGGTCGCTGGGCCGTAAACTGGGCGCTATCAGTGACCGGTCTCAAGGCCTGATACGCTCGAGATAGATCAAGGCCGGGCCGACTGGCAGCTCTCGATGTGGCAATTCTCCGCAAAACCAGAAAAGAAAGGCCTGGGCGGCCACGGCAATCTGGCGTCTAAGCGCTTTCTCTTCGAGAGAAAAGATATCGCTTAGAGGGCGAATCGCGGTTTCGCGTGATTTTCTACCCGATGGGGTGGCTTAGTATTTATAAGATATGTTTTCCCGCTGATAGTGTGATTCAGGATTCTTTCCTATTGAACGGATATTTCTGCCTTTATCGATATCGAACTCGATTAGAATATCAGAGCGCTTTATTTATATAATTATCTTCTTTCCTCATTAAGGGATCCGCTTGATCTCGCAGGATGAGTCATTTATCGTGAATTATCTTATTTTCCTTTGCCGTAGATTTTATTTGGATTTGCAAGATAACTGCTATCGGGGATTATTCTATTTCCTTGGCATCTAAGGGGATTTAGTTTGATTCGCATCGTGGGCCTTCTCGACACTACAAGCCGCCGGGCTGGGGCGACCGCCTTCATACGTGGTCGGGCGCTAAAGGCCCGAGTGTTCTAATGGGCGTGGCTTCCTTCCTCGGGTTTGGCGAGGGCCTCATGAGCCCATTTTTTCAAACCCTATCAATTGCCCCCGCTGCGGAGTGTGTCAAGCAAGGGTCAGAACGCCGCATCTGATGCAAATTCCACGTGTCTGCTCGGGGCTGGGTTAGTTAAGGCTTGGTCACCGTCATACGTCTTGCTATAATGATGACTCTTCGGTTTTTGTGCTCATTTCTCCCACTTCTTTCAGTTTCCTTTTCTTTCGCAGACATCCTTTGTCTTGTGTGCCCTTGATCTTGAAACTTTTTCTTCGCTTTTAACGAGTTCGGATTTCCCTCTTCCTTAATTTCCATCTAAACCTTGCAAGTGCAGTCCTTCTCGGGGCTTCTTTCCCGAGATAGTTTCTTTCGTGGTTATTCCCAGGACCACTCGTGATCTTTCTCTCTCGTGTCCGTTCTGCCATAATGTCGAGGCGTTAGGGTTGCTTCTGACCAAGCTCGCTCTCTTTATCCGCTATCACCATATCCGGTCGCTCTTCTTCTTCGCGTATTGGTGGTGACTCTTCGATCGCATCTGCTCGGGCAATTAGCGCACTCCTCCGACCGTCTCGACCCGGTCAATCCTTAGATGCTCCAGGCGCCTTTCTTTCGGGACAAGGGTAAGGAGAGTAGACCAAATTAAGTATCCCTGGGGCCGAATACCTAAAACTCGCCGTTCCTAATGCTTTAGTCATGGGCCCAGCAAGGCTGGTCCCTCATATGGGGCCACTTTCTAGGGCACTCGACCTCCTTTGGTGTTCGAGTTTTCATCTCCCCGATGTTTCGACCTCCTATGGTTTCCGTACCTAAGATGGTATAAGCCAAGAAGCCGATAATGGTCTTCGATTCCCCGTGATCCCTTCATAAAAGGGGTTTTGGCAAAGACTTCAAATGTCCTGGCCCTTCTCAACTTTCTCGCCCAACGGTCGGGGTATTTTGCTGGTTCATTGGTTTTCTTTAGGATGTGGGGGCTCAAGTGTTCCCAAAGATAGCTTTGCTCCTTATCTTTTCAACGTGAAGGAAACCGCCAGGGCTTCTCTATTTTTCCGTGCGTGCCGGGCGCCCTCTCGGTGACGGCACCTTCCCTCCTCTCATAGGCTTTCAGCGAACGCATTTCTTTGTTAGCGGGCCACAATTGGGAGTATGACCCGCTTGACAAGGACGACACCCCGGCGCCCGACGCCGACCACCTCCGAGAATCTACATGAGTGTCGCTTTGTTTTTGGTATAGTCTTTATGAGGTCATTGGATATCTCTAATTTTGCATTGTTCACGTGCCTCTCAGGTGCTCGACTCGATCTCAGCCCTAAAGATGACGTCATAGCGCAGGCGTTGGCTGAGTGTCCCCCGCGTCCCTACGCGGAGCTGATCAAGTCAGATATTCCTGGCCCTTCGAGCTCAAGGTCATCCCGCTCTGCTGTTTTGAGGCCTTTGCCTCCTTCCACTATGAAAGTCTCTCCAATCGGGCCTCTCCCGCCGCCTTCCCACCAAAGGAGAGCCTGCTCGGTGGAGACACTGCCCTTAAGTCCCTGAGCGTGAAACTGAAACCCTTGACTCCGCTGAGAAAGACCGACCGTCTGAGCAAGGTTCGAAATCAGCGCCTATCTTCCCCTTCTACCCACGCTCAAGCATCGGGGCGTATGTTCCCTCCGCCAGGACCTTGTGCTTAGAGCTCGCAATCCCATCCCGGGGTCCGCAAAGAAAGATAAAAGGTTCTTCTTAGGGGGTCACCGGTTGTGACGCGGGCCATGCCCATCACGCTTGGAATCCTCCCGCTCAAAAGCGGGCCACCTTCCTCGAGGCCTAAGAGTCAAGAGGAAGGGTTCCGAAACTATCATGATGGCTAATTCTTCTGCCTCAACGCCGAGCTTGCGGCGGGCGTTGTCTCGTCCATCCTTAAAGATTATGATCTCAAGAGGTCGGGCTCGCTGCCTGTTGAGGAAGCTTTGGCTCTATCCCTCCAGGGGGTTGCCTCTGTAAGTCTCTATGTTCATTCGATTTCTCACCCGAATTAGGTGTTGATCCCGTGTTGATGTTGATCTTGTTCGATGTGGGCGGTGGCTACTCATTTGAAGAGTTTGGCCAAAAAGCCAATCTAAACGGTCGTGCTGCTATCCTGGGTTTACAAGGCGAGGTGGCTTCCTTACGCCCGAGCGGATCGAACTGGCGAGATCAAAAAAACAGATGAATCAGAGGCATTGCCAACTGATGAAGCATACCACGCCAAGACATGCTCTAAGCCGAGGGTGAGAAGATGAGGCCCGAAACAAATAGAGCACTTTCGGTTATGAAGCCGAGGTCTGGATGAAGCAAAGCCGCACAAATGACTTCATAAAGGCCAAGGATAGCCGTAGGATCATTCAAGATGAGCTTCAAATGGTTAGATGAACTTCTTACATCCTGTGCATGAAGCACTCGGGAGTCTAAGGAAGAGCTACGTGGCGGGCCAAAGATGAACCTGCGCTGGGACACGATGGCGCTCGCTGGATCTGGCTCACCGTGGAGGCCTCCGAGGTCGCAAACCCGACGAACGCCCGACTGAGAGTGCCGTGGCCGCGTGGGGATCTTCATCAACAAGTAATCCCGGGGTTGCTCACCGGGATGAATTGAGCAGGAAGACTGAGGATGAGGCCTGCACTCAATGGGCTTTTGGGTGGCTTGCCTTCAGAGAAAGCCGTTATTGCCTACCTGCACTGACTTCCAATCTTGACATCCCTAGCGACGATGGTGCCGAGGTCCTCTCGCTGACTATTCTCGAGAACCGCACACTTCGCCGAGGCCCACTCCCTCTTCACCCTCTCGCTCCTCCTTCGATGCCCGATCTCCCGTACACCTCGCCCACCGACGTTGATTTTTATTTTATTTATTTTCGTCGGGTCAGTGACCTGTGACATATGTAGCCTTTTCCTTAATAAATGTTTTTTTTTTTTTTTTACCACTTTTGTCTCCACTTATGTATTTTGCCGTCTTGTTATGAACTAAACTAATTTTTGGCCGCATCGCTCGGTAGTCGAGCATTCGGGCTGAGCACCCCCGGGTCGTATGGTTTGAATTGAGCGCTTGATTCATCAAAATTGAGATGTCTGTTCCTGGCACGAGGCCTTAGCGGGCCGAATAGCCCGAAAGCACCGACCTAGCCGTATGGCCCGTGCGTATAGTCGAACTCGCAACCGAGCTACCAGGGCTCCGGCGCCGAGGCCGCATGTATCGGGGCAAGCCCGAGCCGAATCAATTTCTAGTTGCACGACCCGTGCGCAGCAGCCTGTAACTCGCCAAACTAAGCCATTGGCTCCGGCGCTAAGGCCTTGTGGGCCGAAAAAGCCCGGAAAGCAGAACCGACTCTTAGGATGCAATGGCCCGCGCAGTAGTCGAACTCGCCAAACTAAGCCGCCGCCTCCCGGCGCTGAGGCCTCGCGCGGCCGAAAAGCCCGAGCCGAATCGACTCTGGGGCCGCATGGCTCGTGCAAAGTAGTCGACCCGCCAAACTAAGCTTACCGGATCCAAGCGCCGAGGCCTTGTGGGCCGGGGTGTTTGAGCCGAACTGACTTTAGCCGTACGGCCTATGCAGAAGTCAACTCACACAAACCGGAAACAGTTGGGCCCGGCGCTGAGGCCTCAGGTCAGTGCCCGAGTCAGCCGACTTAGGCCGCGCATGGCCCGTGCGAGTAGTCGAACTCGCCAATTGAGCCTGGCCCGCGCCGAGGCCTCGCGTCGGGGTGCCTCAGCCGAATCGACTTCTTAGGGCCGTACGGCTTCCATGCATTAGCCGAATCCCGTCAAACTCGAAGCACCGAGCCCGGCGCCGAGGCTCAGGGCTAAAAGCTTAAGTCGAATCGACTTTAGGTTGTATGGCCTGCGGCAGAGTAGTCGAACTCATTAAACCGAGCCGCCGGGCTCGGGGCGCGAGGCCTATAGCCGAAAATCTCCGAGTCGAACTGACTCTTAGGTTGTATAGCCTCGCGCAGCAGTAGTCGAATCGCCAAACCGAGCCGCTGGCTCCGGGCACAGGCTCAGGAGCCGAAAAGCCCGAGCCGAATCGACTCTTAGGCTTCCTGAGTGGTGATATGACTTCATGGCACGTCTCAGTAGTCGAACTTCGTCGCGGCTGGCTGAGCTCAGTGGCCCGAGGCCTTGTGGAGTTGAAAAAGCCTAAAGCCAGGCCCGACTCTTAAGTGCATGGCGCATGCGAGTAGTCGAACTAGATCATTGCAATCACGAGCTCAGACATTGAGCCTTATAAATTTGCTTGTTGAAGCCCGGCTTTCTTAAATTTTGCATGGCACAATGCGGAAATGGTGAACTATCAAAGTGAGTTCCTTTGGGCTCAGTAGAATAATGAAATTTAGCGCGAAATTTGAGCGCCTTCTTAGAGCTGCGTAGGCGCAATGCGATGGTCGAACTTCGTCAGTTGGCCCGTTGCGTCGTAGTTTGACTTACGATTTTTTGGAAAGATCGTGAGTGTCTTTAATGCTGATTCATGGAGAATTGGAAACGATTGAGCGAATTTATGAGTGTTTGGCCTTCTTATAAATGGCGGATCAGATTCTTCTTGGAACCCGTGCTGGAAGTCTGCCTTCGGTGTCTAACTCGAATGCACGCGAAATGAAGCGTCGAGTTTGATCGTCTTCGCCCAGATCTCACGAAGATTACAGCTCAGTTTTGTTGGACCTTTGCTTGTGGGGTGTGTTTTCCTAGTCTCCCCTTTACTAGAATTATGTTATTCCACTGCATTACGTCTTTGGGA
This sequence comes from Tetrastigma voinierianum, assembly GCA_016808115.1. Classification (NCBI taxonomy): domain Eukaryota; kingdom Viridiplantae; phylum Streptophyta; class Magnoliopsida; order Vitales; family Vitaceae; genus Tetrastigma; species Tetrastigma voinierianum. The sequence goes on along the minus strand of JAEQBH010009322.1, from coordinate 30,440 downwards.
ATACGTCTGAAGGCCCGGTACATTTCTTGTGCCACTTTCTCTATTTTCTGTTCTTCTTTCTCTTCCTCTCCTTTCTTCTCTTTCTTAACCTCTTTCATTCTCTCTTCCCTTCCTTTCTTCTTTTCTTCACATCTCATTCCTCCACTTTCTTTCCTTAACTGAAACTCTTTTCCATCCACTTTTTCTTCTTCTCTCTTTTCCACCTCTCATTCTTCTTCTCCTCTTTTCTACCTCTCTTCTTCTCTTTATTTTCATCTAGTTTCCTTTCCTTATCTTTCCTTCTTAAGGGATTTTTATTTTTTTAGGGAACTTCTTGTCTTGTGTACTTTAGTGCTCTTGGATGACCGATGATTGTAATTGAATGTAATTTGATTGGAATAAAGAGACTTTCCTTTTTGATCATGAACCTTTTCATTACATTTGTATGTAATTTTCTAATCATTCTATGTACGAGACTATTTTGAGGCGTCTAATAAAATAACGATGCTTAATGAAATCGTCATCGAAAATTGATAATACTTCATTTAAGATTCTGGCCAGAAGTCTAACGATAAAAGCGCTTAAGGTGTTCGCATTCCAAGCATGATGTAGAATTTTTCCCTCCCTGCATTTGGAGCTCGTAATTGCCAGGTCGATGGCCAGCGGGATATGATGTAAGAGGCCTTCGAGTTGGGGCCTAGTTTTCAGTGCTTATTGGATTCTTCCTTCTTAGTAGGAGCTTTTTTCAAAGACTAGGTCACTGATGGCTCCTAGGTTTGACCTTGGTTGCAATACCTCGTCGTCTTCCTTTGGTAATCTTCCATGCGGACCTGCTGCGCTTTTCATCTAAGTCCAAATTTAGGCGGAGAGCAATTTGGCGAAACCTGGTCATTGTGTTCCTTGTTTTAACTGATCAGGAACTTTAACCCGACCTCGATAGGGACTACGCCACACACGATGCAGGCTAGTGCGAATAGGGTTTCTTTGGGTTCTTTGACTTGGCGTAGTCCTGGGCCCACTAACACCTCGAAGTATTCCGCTGCATTGCACTTTAAGATCTTCCAGATTTGGTCTTCAATGCGACCTTAAGGGTTCTAATGGTGACTTACGCTTTTGACCATTGGAAGTGCTTGGATATGCTAGGGGCAGAGTAATAATTACAAATTCAGATTTCGGCACAAATCTCCCGAACTTAGCGTTATCAATTGCTTTCCATTTATCGATACCAGGGCTCTTGGGATACCAAAGCACATATTATAGCTCGCCACACAAATTGCGTATCTTTTGTTACGTGATTGTAGCCAAAGGTTGGCCTCTCAGCCACTTGGTGAAGTAATCTACTACGCGATGTTGATGAATCTGCATTGGCCGCTTCCCGGTGGGCGGAGGTCGAATGTCAAACCCCAACCCATTGGAAGGCCGGGGCTTGTGATTGATGTCAAGGGCTCGGATGGGAGGCGAGGGGTGGCATATCTAGCGGATCTTGCATCCTCGACCTTCAGGTAGGTCTAAGCGTCTCACGAGTATCGTGGGCCGTTAGTATCCCACCTTCCTTGTAGACCTTCCACTATTGTGCCCAGACTCACGATATGATTTCATATACACCCCCTTCATGTACTTCCCTTAGTACATAAAGTCGATTAATCTTTCCCGCGATGCGCCAAGGATGGGTGTAGAAGAAACCTCCGCTATGAAAAGCTTTACATGATTAGTGAATCACGGCTTGAGGCTCGCTTTAATTTTGGATGCTTCTTTTGGGTCATCGGGTAGGTGACGTTAAATGCATTTATGTATTGAATAGGGTCCACATCAAACTCCGGCTCGGACCGGTGGGGCAGCTTCCATGGTGCGAGATCTAGAAGGCTTTGTAAGGTGTTGACAGGCACGCATTGACTGCGGGGTCGCTGTGGAAAGGCTATCATTAGTTTTGCAGGCATCATTTCGGGAGTTCTACGATGCGGGGATATGTCGAGCCTTCGGACCCGACCTGAACTTTTTCTCATTAAATCTCATTACCCTTTTAAGGTATAGGATCGTTCTCCTTTTGGCCTCGTAGGTATCTTCTGTTGTCTTACTACGGTGCAATTATTTGTGAACCTCCCAGTGGTCGATTTCAGTGGTGGGCGAGGTTGGGACTCTTATGGCCGACTCATGTTGGCTCCCTCAGATTGTTGTGGGCTTGGAGTTGAATGCGACGCGTGCCAATATCTATACCCTGCGGGGAGAATTCCCGGGTTAGGCCGCTCAGCCTTCCTTGTCTTGTTTGTGGCCTATCTACGGAGAGTTTCAGGATGGGGTTAGTCGGCTTTTGGGGAAGCTTTCTCGGCGGGCTAGCTAAGATGAATTCCATGACGAGTCTCTTTAAGATTTGCCCTTTTATTAATTTTCGGTTTATATCGATGTCGAGGTGGCTTTGCTTCTGTGGCAGCTTCTATTTAGCCTTCCTAAGGTCTAAACATGTAATGCCTTCTCCAGGACAATACATTGAACTTCTATGAGTATGGGCACGAAAGTAGGGTGGAGCTTCAGAGCTCTGATTACTGGCATGCAAAAATTATTAGTTTTCAATCTTATGGATATCTCTCTATCAAGCTCCTCTCGAGCTCATTTGCAATAATGCCCAAGATTGTTGTACTGAGTCTTTGTCGCAGCGAGAGCCAGGCTAGTGAAGTGAAGGAAATAAGTGTGCCGGAGTGAGAGCTCCTCGGGAGCATTTACGAGGAATCGAGGGAATTAAAATATCATTTTGATGAGGAATGAGTTCTTGCCAGTGTCATTCATTTGGAGAGCCCAGCTAACTAAAACTTGGAGTGTTTTTTATCTTTGCACTTTCACATGGATCTAGGTGAGCAGGAAACATGGCTGATATTGTTGGAAACGGACCTCCATGTGTTTCAGAGCAGAGTGGCATACATGAGAGCGGCCTTTGTTTGGTTTTCAGAATTCTGTTTGACAGCTTTGTAGGCTTGGGGTTTTAATTGATGCCTGGCGAGGCTGAGGGCGCGCTAGTTCCATTTCGCTGTTATCTCACCTGTGAGTTTGGAGCTTTCTTTGGGGTGTCTTTTTCACATATATGGAGCAGCGATGGGGATTACCCAACATGTCATCTAGTATGCCTCTCATGGTTTGTTCTATACATATGGAACATCTATTCTGACCTTTGATGGTAGCTTATTGTTCTTGAGCCCAAATGGCATCACGCGTCGCAAAGGTTCCACAACCATTTATTCTGAGAGCAGTCTTCTTGGTGATGCGATTATCCTTTGTTAGTTGTGGCAGAACATCCATAGCTGAAATTTCATGGCGGCGGTGGCATCTTTGATAAGTCGATCTGCGGCAAAGAAGCTGTCTTTTAGGCGTACTCTGGTGACATTAGTGGGGGGATGATCGCGAGTCGCCACTTTGTGAGTTCGCTTTTTGACAAGTGCGACGTTGTCCAACAATTCGAGGATATTCCACCTCTCGGTGAACTCCTTGGAGGGAGTTTGCCGACCTCCTCATTGTCATACCGGCTTTTTCTAGTGCAGAAGCTTTCCTTTTGTTTATTGGCTTGAAGGATGAAGTGGCGTTTAGCCTATTGTGTGATTCTTGTAAGGTCAATCCCTCCATGTCTACTTATCCATGTGAAACATCTTTGTTACATCTCAAAAAATGGGTGAAGAGCTTTTGGGGGTCCTCTCTGCACTTCCAACCTAGACCGATGTAAGGCGAAGTGTCAGGGTGGTAGTCAGCGTCTGAGTTCGGAAGCTCTTGGGGGCTCGGTCAGGTGAGCACCTCTGTCGCGTGTCGAGCTAAGTCCAGTATATGTTGATGTGTATGTTTCATGGATCTTTGCAGGGTGGCATTCACGGCCGCTCAGATTGGTCTCCTCGGACATTCATGTCAGCTTCGGGGTAGGAATTTGTGGTCATCATAGTAGCGGAAGGTGGCCCATTACGATGAGAGAGGTCACTAGCAATATATTGTAAGCAGATGGGCATCTACTGCTTGAAGGGCTCCCCGTTGTATTCGTCGTTATGCATGGGGGATCTCGAGTGAGTATTAGTTGTATTGAGGCTGAGGGTAAATACTTTCTCCATTAATCCTGCCGTGGTGCGCGGGTTCCGAGTCTCGCCGCCCCGTTACCGTCTTGCGCCGAGAAGGCGGCGAAGATGATGCTCCCGAGTTGAACTCTAAGTTTGTCAGTATTTGGACCGATGGATCGTTTTGTTGGCCTGATTGCGCTTTCCGAATTACCAAGGGGTCGTCGTGGGGTCGCGGCATCCCTCGGTCTGAGTGGAAGAACGTTATGGATGTGTCAAGCGAGCGGTTGGACAACTGCTTGTACTTTAACTACCTCTATTTGACGATCTTTGTGGGTGACATAAAGTTATTTTGGATTCCCTCCTCTTGCAAATCCTCCCGGGCATATCACATGGTTCCCGAGGCTGTTAGTCTTTTGAGTTGTTGTGCATCGAGGGTGGTGAGTGAGGTGCTCTTGAGCGGGGAGGGCTGAGTTTGAGCAGGTCGAAAAGTGGGATTTTAGAGAGGCTATATGAAGCGTCGGATACCAGTAGTATTAAATTACTCCTATTTCCTTCTGAGCTGATATGCAATCATCTGTACGTGCCCAATCCATAGTCTCTATGGACTGCATGCGGCAGTGTTATCTCTTGGCCAAGTAGGGTCGGCTTTGTTATTTAGGTTAGCCACACAGGCCTTTTTTCCGTTTCGCCCGCGAGGACTGAATGCGGGGGTGGTAAGGGGTGAACCGGCGGGGTGAATAACGTTGTCGTCTCGAGTTAAAGGGGTGGACCCGGATAATCTACGGGGTTTCGTGCCTTTTGGGGTTTGTTCTCCATCTTCTTTCTTTGGAGACCTCTCCCGATCGCTTTGTCTTTTGGGGCTCCGTCCTCATCGTTTATAAATAAAAGCTTTTCTTTATGGGTGGAGGAGCTCCACTTTCATGGATATGAGGCTTGCGGGTGATGTACTTCTCGGCTTTGCGAGCACTTGACCATGCTTGTTTTGGGGGCTACGCGTTGAACCTTTGAACATAGGACCTCGGGCTTTCTATGACTACCTTGATGGTCGATAGATGGTAACCGGCTACATAATGTCCTGACTCAATGAAGTGAGAAGCAGAGGAAGAGCCTTGATGGACATTCTTTGAATGAGGAGATTCAGTGAAGGCGGAAGCTGTTACAAAACTGAGGGCCGAAGTGGGCCTTTTAATGTGATAGTAGAGAAGCTCACGCATGCCTGAGTCTCTTGATACTATCACATTTCCATTTGATTCTTACGCGCAGTGTTGAGATGATGGCGGGATCTGCAGCATCAACTTCCACTGCGGCATTGAACTTAGTGCGGAAGAAGTGAACGTCGACGTGGTGGCTGATCTATTACTAGGGTGTCACGTGATATCGGGAGCTCATCGCCCACACCACTTCCTTTGCGCGGGGTGGAGTTCTGTGAGAGGCTCTTGAACTCTGCTCCCACGCGATTCTTCCACCACTCGCAGTGAGGAGTGACGTAATTCTTCGGTTCCCGATATGTTCTCTGGTCTTCAAACGTTTCCCTCTCCTCCTGGGGGCGATTCTGCGGTCCTTTACCCAGCTGGGATGGGGATTATACATTTATTTCACACAAAGTGTGAAATTGTGTTGCCCTTCGCGAGAGAAAGTTGTGACCTTCCACACAGGCTTACATCGTGCCTCCGTGGGAGCGTTGCATCTTCTTGGTGAGTTGCTCTAACTCTCCTATCGGGGCGTTAGTTGGTGAAAGGAGCGGCTTTCACCTCGTTCGTGTTGGCTTGCATTGCTTCTTAGCAATGGCGAGGAGGTGCAATAAAGCCGCTTTGGCGGTCCACGCATCCTTGGTGGTTAAGTGTTGCTGCATCTATGTTCGGGTTGATACCATCGATGGCGAAGTCGGTCTTTATTTGTCAAGGAGGCGCCGTTCCACGAGGCAGCGCTAAGCGATGATGCCTTTTTTCCGCCGGTTGGTAGAGTGTTGGTCGTTAAGAATTTGGAACCGACTCTTTATGGATTCAGTCACGAAGGCGCTCACGGATCATTAGTTTTGGAGATAAGTTGTTGTGTTGGATATGACTCTGGATGTGGCACTCATCTGAAAACCATAAGAAAAGGGTCGGGTGGGGGCTTGGCATTGGCGCTCGATGCCCTCGTCCGATTTCTTTACGAGTGAAAGATAAGTTCCTTGAGGTGAATGTGTTTGCATACCTTTCACGATGTGGGTAGCTGTGTTACCCAGTATATACAAACAGTTATACTGGTGATTAGGATTCTTTTGATTAGACGGGATGTTTCTCATACCACCATCGATTATCAGAACTCGATTAGGAATGTGAAAGGAGTTGTTTATAATTATCGTTCTTCCTCATTGGTGGGATCAGAAACGATCTGGGAGATGAAATTTCATTATCGTGAATTATCTTATTTTCCTTATTTGGTGAGGGTTCTTGAAAGTTTACAAGATAATCTGACTGTTGGGATTATTCTATTTCCCTTATCGGTGGGATATAGTTTGATTTGCAGAATGTGGGCCTTCTAGATTACCCCTGAGCGGCCTTTGGGCAGGAGGGTGGGCGCCGGCGTCTTGGGTTAGCGTCGAAGGCTGAAGGTGTTCAATGGGCGTGCCTCTTGGCCAGGTTTGGCGGTGGGCTGCAAGCCATGCACTCAAACTATCAATTTATTATTATATTATTATTTTGGATACATGGTTTATATTGCTTCATTCGAGTCCATTTCTACCTCAAAATAATTTTATTTATTTTCGATTCACTTTATTTTAAATGAACTTACTTTCAGGTCATTTCGACAGATTTTCATAAAAATCTAGTCCACGAAGAATCAGCGGCGACATCACCTAGAAAATAAGTAAAATATCCCGCTTGTCTCGAAGGTCGTAGAGCTTTTAGGTGCTAGATTTAAGCAGGCGATTTAGCGACAGTCGGGTTTACGTCATCAGAAATCTAGAAAAAGAAATTTATTTTCAATCGAAATTTACCGTTTTACCGTTTTATGAATTTTTCCAGGGGTTTTACATTCTTCCCCGCCAAGAATTCCGTCCTCGAGTTTCACCCAGTACAACAAATCACATGCGTATCACAGCGTGCACTATATCGTGCATGTAAACTAGTCATTTAATTATTATCACGAGCTAAGCTGCGTGCCTTTATCCCTAAACAGAAAAGTGGGTTAGATTGCATCGTGTCCTCACGCTCCAAGTTACCTCCTCCGGCTCCGCGGTGTTATTGTCGCGATTACTTTCCTATATAAAACCGAAAAAGTGAAATTTTTGAAGAAGAGTAAAGCAGTAATTTCGAGTTGAAAACCGGAAAATCTCTAGATCTCCGGATAGCTTGATTTGCTGTAGTTAAATTAATCTCACTTTGAGAAATTTTGGTAGCCAGAAAAGTTTCATCCGGTCGAGACCGCGCGAATATTTCACGATTTTCACGGGTGATAAAATGTCCGATGACCAGGGATTGAGATTTTTGAAAATCTAGAAGTGTATTAATTTTAATTTTATTAAGTTTATTTCAAATAAGGTAGTGTTGAAAGAAATAAAATTTTCGAGACGAACGGATCCGAATTAAGCAATATGAATCAAAAATCCTAAATAATAATAATAATAGCTAATAATAATAATAATAAATAAATAAAAATAAAAGGGATAAAGGAGGTCGAGCGGGACGGAGAGGGGAGTGTGGAGAGAGGCGTTAGGGAGGATTTTCTTTTTTTTTATTTTTCTTTGTTTCTTTCTCGGATCTATGAAAATCGGATCAGCGAGGTTTTTCGTCGGGAGCGAGGCAAAGTTGATCTATCTGTGAGTATGCGTGGACACAAAATCTTGGGTTTATCAAACTCTACAAGGTGGGAATTTTCTATGTGTTTACAGCCTAAGGTCATTTACAATGGTAATGGTTGGCAGAGGCCATGAAGGCGTAATGAAATTTTTGGTTCTGCCCAAAATTTTGGGTGAGTATAGAATTTTAGAAATTTTTCGGGTTGTTTTGGACAATCAGGAGCTTAATCGGGACATTTCGACAGTTAATTTGAATTTTCGAGGCCGGGTTTTTTGGGCGGTGTAGTGAAATTTTCGGGACTATTTTCAAGCAGTCCCGGACTGTGTTGAGGTTTGGTTTTGATCCCGGGACCCCAGTGTTTCGGTTTTAGGGTGTGTTTGGTATCATAATAACTGGCTGATGAACCATGAAGGACCGAGAGAATTATCTGTTTTTATATAGGTCCGAGATTTTGACATTTTGTGTGTTATTACTATAAAATAAATAACGTGAATAGTAACATGAATAGTAATGTGAATAGTGTTCACACATTAAATTATGAAAATGTGTTTAGTTGGAGTAATTCAGGTGAGTGCTCGTGTTTATATTAGCCCTTATGAGCTAATTTTAGTGTAATTAATTATGTGAATTTGCATAACATGTTTTATGCGATTTAATTATGTTAATATATATGTATGTAGACCATATTAGCATGAATGTATTTGGAGATTGGCATCATGCATTCCATATGCCTCTCGGAGTAACCTAAATTAGATTATTGAAATTACATGATTGAGATCGATGGCTACATGTTAGGTGTTTTGATGGTGTATCGTGAGTACACGGTTGTGGATCGACACCACGTGGGTGTTAGTTAGTGGGCTTGACTAATAAGACAACATCGAATGAGTATCGCGCGGGTTAGGGGCGAAATGGCTCATTGATTTCATATGCCTTTGGGGCACCCTAAAACAATAGGAGTAAGTACATGAGGTGGTTTCTTGAGAGAATTTGTTTTTGAAGGGTTGACCAGCGATGTGTTATCGAAGTGTATCACTCGACATCGAGGTTGTCCATATAATATCAATCCATGAGATACGCGATTGATATCATCGGAGGGGGTTGTCACAAAAATGAATTATCGGGTATGTCACTATTTATATCGGAGGGTTGTCGATTTAAAAACAAATACCTTTGTTTAGAAATGGTTTTCATTCATGGCAAAATGCATGTTTGAGGAGTCGAAGAACTCGCTGAGAGTATGGAGTGCTTGAAGTACATGATATCATAGTTAGTGTATGGGTGTAAGAGACTGCGGTATCACCCGAAGGATTATGTTGCCCCGAAGAGACACACGGTCATGTTTATCACATAGACTTCAGGTTGTCTGATAGGAGTTGGGATTGACTTGGGATTTATTGCCCATTGACACTTGCATTGGGTAATGGAGCCGGTGTGGGCTTGATACTTGGGTCATTGGTAATACCAGTGACAGTTGTCACAATTGACGTATGCATGTGAGATGAGTCGGTGAGTGACTCGGGATATATTACTCAATAACATATTGAGTGATGGAGCCGACGAGAGCTCGGTACATGGGGCATGGTGAAGATTAAGTCTCATTCTGTGGAATGTAAGACATTCGGGTAGACATGTGTATGTTGCGCGGATGTGTGTTTGATTTTAGACCATTGCATGTGCACTTGGGTGGGAGTAATGGCAGTAGGAAATTATCATCACCGGGCTTTCATCTCCGTCGTGGGACCTTTCAGATGCGAGGTCGGTGCGGCGAAGATCCGCGTTCAAGGACCGCACATATAAGAAAGTCGGATTGTGGCTTTAATATATATTTTGTAAATATATATGAGTTGTATTTATTTGTATAAAGTGATGTAATTTAAGCTCTTATGGACTGTAGTTTTTATAGTCATGTATTTATATGTTTTGGAAATACGTATTGATCACGGGGCCCAGTGGCCCATTATTTTACTACGCATACCAGACCACGTATTAGTCATTATTGTTGATTATTGGGACGAGGAGTTGTACCTTGGGTAGAGCTCCCGATACAAAGGAGACTCGCGATTTTTCGTGAGTGGTGTCGGGTAACCAGCTGACATCCCACAATCCATCAGGTTGTGGGTTGTCGATGGACCCGGTTTTGGGGGCGTCACAACTTGTATCGAGCATAGGTATACATTTGCACAGGAGCGAGGGACATGGGCTTAGGTCATGGCTATTGCGGTGAGGGTGACCTGACATCATGGCAAGCTTGGTATCGGGTTTAGGTGCCACGAATACCTAGAGTTCATGGATGGGTTTGAACAATTGCATGCATTGTGTGTTCCATGTTTGTGATTGAGTTATTGTGTGTTACATTCAGTGGAAAACATACGGTATGATGTATTTGGGAATGTGATTGCATGGTTATTGCTTGGGGAAAATTATATGCATGGCATAGTGTATATAGGAAGAAGTGGAATGCTAAGGTTAGGAACTATAACCTTAGGGTTCGAAAAATGAAATGAACCTGAAAGTGTTGAATTTTAGTGAAATAAATAAAATGAGTGGTTGGTAAGTAGCACCACTTAGGCGATGAACGGGTCAGTTCATGGTTGTTAAGTCTATTAGTAATTGGCATGTACATTACTAGTTAGACTGAAATGAGATTAAAAAAAGTTTGTTGTCATTTGACATGTAGGTGCAAGTAGAGGGCCAGACGTAAATTCGTCCACGAAATTTTTTTTTTGGGCGGGCACCACCCATTCGTACGGATGAGTTGACGGCCACGTCGGGTTGTTAGTAGGTGTGACCTTAGGCGAGGTTATCATACGGGCATAATTCTTGGGAGGTTGTATAAGGTAGCATATGCATGTGAGTGATGTGTATGTGTGTGAATTTCGGGGACAAAATTCCTTTAAGGGGGGAAGAATGTAAAACCCGAGAAAAATTAAATTTTTCTTAAAAAGGGTAAAACGGTAATTTCGGTTGAAAACAAAAAATTCTCTATATCTCGGATGACAAAACGGACTACGCCGTTAAATTCGTCTCGCGAAATTTAGTGACCCAGAAAAGTTTAAGCAGTCCCGAGACACCTTTGAATATTTTACTATTTTAAGTTTATAAAGCGGAAAGTGACAACCGGGGGCGAGATTTTTTCACGAAATCTCAGGAGTCACTGAAATTGTTTAGGCTAAGTTCATTTCAAATAAGTGAGTGAAAGAAATAAAATTTTAGGGACGACGGATCCGAATGAAGCTTGAAAGTATGAATGAGTATCTAAATAATAATAATAATAAATAAATAAAATAAATAAATAAATAAATAAAAGGATAAAGGAGAGGTCAGAACGGACGGAGAGGAGCATGGAGAGAGAGGCGTTGAGAGGATTTTCTTTTTTTTTATTTCTTTCCGAATCCTATGAAAATCGGATCTGAGGTTTTTCGATTGGGACTAAAACAAAGTTGATGTATGGCGAGATAGGAGCTACGCGTGGGCCTTTAATCTTGGAGTTTAATTATTCTGAGGTAGGAATTTTCCTACTTGTGTTATTTCTAGCCTAAAGGCCATTTAATGGCTATGGATTGGCTTAGAGACAGTGAAGCGTAAAAATTTCGAGTTCTCAAATTTTTTAGCAGATGGTACAGAATTTTAAATTTTCGGGATTGTTTTTTGGTTTATCAGAGCTTAATTTGGTATTCAAACGATTCGAGGGCTTAAAATTTTAATTTATTTTAGACTGATCCTTATAAAATTTTGGGACTATTTTCGAATTAGTCCGGGTGCGTATTGGAGTTTAGTTTGATCCGGGACTGATGTCTTGGGTTTTGTGGGTATGTTTTAGTATCGCGATGACCATTTTGATGAGCGAGTGATGGAAGGCCAAGGGGTGCCTTTATTTTATGTGGTCCAGTTTTCAGCCATTTGTGTGTTATTATAAAAAAATGAATCGCGTGAAGACTAGTAATGTGAATAGTAATATGAATAGTAATGTGAATAGTGTTCACACATTAAATTGAGAAAATGTGTTTAGTTGATAATTCAAATGGAATTTGTTAATTGTTTTATGAAATTAGCCCCATGTAGAGCTAATTTTGGTGTATTAATTATGAATTTGCATAACATGTTTTATATGATTTAATTATGTAACCCATATAGTAGCATGTGAATATATTAGCATGAATGTTGGAATTGGCATCCTTACATTCTATATGCACTAGGGTAGCACAGAAATTAGTGTGAGTGCATGAGGTTAAGGATCGACCTTGTGTTAGGTGTTTGATGTGCCCGTGAGTACCACGGTTGTGGATCAACAGCGTAGTGTTGATTAGTGGGTTTTGACTAATAAGACAACGTCCAAATGAGTCGCACGGGTTGAGAAATGGAAATGGCTGTTCGTTTCATATGCAGAGCACCGCCCAGAACAATAGCGTTGTTGAGGTGCCAAGTGGTTTCTCGCTTGAGAGAATTGTTTAGGAAGGTTGACCAACGGTGGTATTATTTATCGAGTGTATCACCACTCTGACATCAGGAGGTTGTCCATATAATATCAATCGTCGAAGTTGCCCAATTGATATACATCGGAGGGTTGTCCACAAAATAGATTATCGGAGTGTGTCCTTTATATTTATATCGAAGGTTGTCTGATTTAAAAGCAAATACCTTTGTTTTGAAAATGGTTTTTCATTCATGGAAAAATGCATGTTTGAGGATCGGTGAGAACTTCGAGGGCATATGGGTGTAGGGCCGCGATATCATAGTTACGTATGGGTGTAAGGGCATAACGAGTATCGCCGTGAAAAGATTTACATGTTGCCCCAGAAGACACACGGTCATCATTTATCACATAGACTCCAGGGTTGTGCGATAGGAGTTGGGATTGACTTGGATTTGTGCCCATTGACACTTGCGTGTTGTTGGGTAATGGAGCGGTGAGGCTCGATACTTGGGTCATTAGTAGCCACGGTGGCAGTTGTCTGAATGGGCGTATGCATATGAGAGATGAGTCGGTGAGTGACTCGGGATATATTACTCAATAACATATTAAGTGATGGAGCCGGCGAGATCTCGGTACATGGGGCATGGTGAGTCAGTCTCTCATTTCATGGCATGAACATTGTTAGACATGCCATATGTTGCACTTGGATGTGTTGATTCACGACCATTGCATGTGCATAGGTGGGGTGGCCTTGCGAGAGATTATCACTCTTTGGGCTTTGCTCGCCGTCATTGGGACCCGCTTTCGGTGCAGGTCAGTGCGGCGGGTGATCCGCATTCAAGACCGCACATATGAAGAAGTCAGTTGTGGCTTTGATATATATTTAGCAGAAGTATATGAGTTGTATTTATTTGTATAGAGTGATGTAGACACTAGCTCCCTTGGACTATGGTTTTTATAGTCATGTGCTTATATGTTTGAGTATTGATGCGGGGGCCCAGTGGCCATTATTTTTAGCATATAGACCACTGTGTGGTCATTGTTGATTAATGGGACCCAGGTTGTACCTTGGGTAGAGGCTCCCAGTACAAGGGACTCTGCCCCGGGTGCACGTGGTGGTGTCGGGTGGCTTGGAGCATCCCGCAGTATTCCACCAGGTCAGTGGGTTGTCAGCGAACCCCGGTTTTAGGCATTCACACACTAGCCTTACGGTTTTGCGTCACAAAACCTGATCTCGGCTATCCATGATGCGCGTTGGTCCCTCCTCGAGGTCCATCTGCGTCCCGACCTCGTCTTTCCCCAATCCCTTTACATAAAATTTGGATCGAGGGTACCTCGGGCATGGGGCGTGGAATACCTCATGAACACGACATGCTAAATGGTAAGCTAAGCTGGCGATATATTCACGGTCTTACCTCTCCTAGTATCTCGAGAGGGCCCGATAGAGCCTCGGCGGTGATGGCTTCAGCTTTGCGAATCGACCACTCTCTCTTAGGCATCACCTTGAGGCGTGATCACCAGCCTCGAACTCTAGGGTTGGCGTCGCTGTTTGCTTGGCCTCTTGCTGGCTGCGTGTGGGTGAGAGGCCGTAGTATCAGAACTCACACTTCTGGAGGGGGTCTCTAATGAAATCTCTGGACTAGTAATGGGCTCTCTCCTGCCTCGGTCGAGCAAGCGTTGATGACGCGGCCTCGATATAAAAGCCTCGTAGGGTGTCATGCATATACTAGCGCAATCATTGTTGTTATAAGCGAGGTCCACTAAGTGATCTTTCTTCCCACATATATGATCAAGACTCATGCGGCGTATCCTCTCACATAGCCTTGTAGTCCTCTCATTGCCGGCCGTCACATACGTGGGTGGAAGGGGTGTACTCATATTGTCATTAATCCCAGGCCTTTTGGAAACTCTTTAAAAGTGCATGAAGTAAGCTCCCTCAGTCCTCCCTGTATGCCGAAAACACTATGAATCTTGGCACTCCACGTACTTAGTGGAGCGATCTCTCACGTGTACAGCGGAAAAATTCCTCCGGTGTGAAGGTCATGCGACTATAAAATATGTTGACTTACGTGAAGGTGCGTCTCACCATCACCCTGCAGAGTGTCATGTCTCGCGATTAATCATGGTAAATGGGTCCATAAAGTCCGTCATGATGTGTCCCACTTCCCTTTCCCGGCTCCACTTTGATGGTACGGGTATCCCTCACTGACCACGATGACGCCAACTTTAACATGCTGAACATCGTCGAACAAAGTCCCTAAGTGTCTCTTCATCCCTCTCTCGTTAATGCGGCGACAAAGATCTGGTATCACATGCCACCTGGATGCACAACAAAACTGGAGCAATGGAACTCCTTGAGGATGCAGCTCACCAGATCATCGCTAAGGAACCACCCGTCCAGCATACGAAGACTGCTCCCGGAGTGGATAAGTCCGACCCTAAGTCATATTACTGTAATATACTCGGTCCCTAACTAGACCTTAATTCTAAATCCTGCCCTCGGGACTCGATCACTTTAATAGGGGCATAGCTACCAAATTCCCCAATGCACGCCGGGCACACTCGCTATCTTGTGGGTGATCTATGCCCCATCATTTCACGGCATCTGCCCACTCCCCGGGGAAGGCCTCCTTAGCCTCCGTGACTTCAGTAGGTGCACTCCGCACACCCACATTTTGCCTGAGATGGTAATGCAAAGTGAAGTCATAATCCTCTAATAACTCCATCCACCTGCATTGCCTCATATTGAGGTCCTGTTGCGTGAAGATATACTTTAGACTTTTGTGGTATGAGTACACCTCGGCCTGCCATATAAGTAATTAGTGCTGAATCTTTGAGAAAAGGCCCATGGCCTTCTAACTCCGTATAGGTAATGGGGTAATTTGTTCAGCGGTTCATGCCGTGGCGGGAATCATGAAACGCACCTCTCGAGGCGCATCAAAACACATCGCCCAGTCCGGCCCTCGGCGTCCACAATACTTTGTGTACCCACATCCCCCCATCCCTGTCGGGCTATCAAAATAGGATTGTGAAGCTGAGCCTCGCTTCTCAACTCCTACGGATTGCCTTCTGCATCAGTCATCCATTCAGGCTTTTTCCTTCGGGTTAATCTGAAATCCGCAGTGCGCCAATGTCGAGAAATCCTCAATGAATCTCTGTAGTACCCGGCTAATCCCAGCTTCAATGTCTCGGCCCGAATTCGGTCTCTCCGGCTGATGTAGCCTCGACCTTCTAAAGGTCCCGACATCTTAGGAAGGTGACACCCGCATTAGTGAGTGTGTCCCAAAAGTGTCTGTGCGAAGCGAAACTGCATGGGCGGCGGTTGCGGTGGGTGTTCACAACGCGGCTGTAAAACAATCCTCGGATCATCCTCCGCGGCCGCCCTCCTCTCTGGTAGGGTAGATCGAAATGTCATCAGAACCACGACAAAGCCCGATCGAGTAGGTTGGCCACCCTATGCATGAGTCCATGAATCGCTGTTAGGCGCGTTCGTCCGTCCAAAGGGCATGCTTTATGAAGCTCAGAGTGCCCATGGCTGCGTCTGACGGCGTATCAGGGATATCTATCTCCCACCCAACCACCGGTGATGGTAGCTTGAGTCTGAAGGTCTATCTTAGAGTAGACCGCGCCCCCTCGGCCCGATCAAGCAGTCATCTAATAAATTCTTTGTGTCCGGCAATACCTGTAACTAGACCTTGAGTTCACACTGACTCAGCGGAGTGCATCTATGCGGAGTCCATGAGATAGGCGATGTGCCAGGAGGTGCCTACCCGTCACAGTCTACGTCCCTGGGAGGCAGTCTAGTAGCTCATGCGGAAATTATCCTCATACTATTAGATGCAGGAGATCCAAATCTATCTCACCTAAATCCTCTAGAAAGGTATGGCTTGCTAATAACCATCAGTTGCATGTGCCATCTAGAATCATACGGTCTCACGAGGTAAGGCATCGTAGCATCCTATGAAGCGTAACTACAAGTCTGCAGGAAGTATGGAGTGTAAGCGATAACACCTCTAAAATACGATTGACGTCTAGCTCGATTATGTGATCAGCTAGAAGTCTATCCCAGACGCGGCGATCAGAAGCTGACATGTCCATGACCCTCGAGGTCACTTTGTGAGTAGAATCCACGGAGATCTCTAATTCGCAGCCCCGACATATTAGATCCCACACTCTTACTAGTCCACACAGGGGAGGAACTCACATATAGGGGCTTGCTCGAGTCCCAACCTCTATAAGCCAACTCTACTTTACATGATCTGTGATGAATAAATGTAGTGCACCCCAAGTCAAATAATACCCTTGCCCATAGTGAGATAATAGAAACATACCTTGTATAGCTAAGGCGATCTGCTGTGGCTGTTCGATGGTATGGTGACCGTCCACCCGAACCTTTGATGTCAGGCACAGTAGATATCCACTGGCTTTCACGACGATGCCACGACCCCTGGCTCATACCGTCGCGGCAGAGGTGCAAGTACAACACCCTAAGACTTATCACGGTTGCTCGACCCATGCGGGGGTGGAGGAACAAAGCATCCAGCACATCCGCTGTATTGGATTACTTTGTCCGAAACCACTAGGATCCTTGCCTCACAGGGAAATCCCTTCATATGTCGGTGATCGTGAGAAATAACAGGCACTTTGTCCTTTGGCCAGGAGCCCTAGCCTAACCTTGGCCTGTTGGCTTTGGGCTTTTGAGCCATAGTGAACTAAAAGCGGCCAGCTTAACACAGAAGCCTTCAGAAGAAGGAGTGAAACTCTCATTCCCTCTTTGCCGTGCCGTCTCGGATGCTCAGTGGATCTCTCATCTCTCACTTTCATGATCAAGGTTGGCATGCGGCCATGGGGTCCATGTCTTACCTCAGGTTGTATCCTGAGAAGTCTTTGGATGGGACTGAAGTTTGGCTGTCGCCAGACCTCTGGCACGCTCTTCGGTGGCCACACCAATCATCAAACGTACCAACTTTGTGAATCGCTCTCATTACTCGGTACGATCCTTAAATCTGTATCACCATTTTTTTTTTCGAGGAACTCCTTGGGCGGCCATATCTGTGGCTGGGAATGCGCTCTGAAAGCCACTTGGAACTGCCCAGTCATTGCCTCCTAAGTCCACTGAGGTCATAACCGATCCGCCACACGCAGGACTCACCCTCTGGCCGGAGCGCGGCTAACGCGTCTTAGCGATCGAGGTAATATCCGCAACCTCCAATACCTTCTCAATACAATTACGCCGCAAGCCGGGGTTCCTCCCCACCATGAGCGTTGGAGGATGATGTGCCTTAAATCTTTTGGGAGTTACTCGGACCTCCTTGGCTGCATTGCACTGCTTTGTGCCGATGCGTGAATTTGGCAATGGCCTCGACAAAGGCACGCTGGTGGCTGTGGTGCAATGCACCTCATGGGCGACCTCTATGTCTCGTCCTCGACTTGCCATCTACATGTCAAATGGCAACAACTGTTAATTTCATTTCCGAGTCTAACTAGTAACGCACATACTTTGAATTACTAATAAACTTGACATCATGATAACCAGTTCATCACCTAAGTAGTGCTAATTGCTAACCCTACACCTTTTATTTATTTCAATAAAATTCAAACTTTCTTGAGTCATTTCGTTGAACCCTAAAGTTATAGTTGCTAACCTTGCATTCCACTTTTCTATATACATTATGTCATGTATATAATTTTCCATGCTTGTTGATATACCATGATCACATTTCCCATACTTCATCATACGATTGTATATATGTCTTTAAAAATCAATTTGTAACACACAATTACGCAATCACAAACATGGAACACACAACCAAACACACCATGCATGTAGTGGTCAAAACCTGTCCCATGAACTCCTAAGTATTAGTGTACCTAGCCTCCGATGCAAACTATAGCGCTGAATTTTATCCAATTTCACCTCGATAGCCGTGACTGGCGTGTCTCTCGAGCCACAGGTAGTCGTATACACCTATGCTGCGATACCATCTTGTGAAGCTAGTATTAGATTCAAAACTCAAGTCAAATCTAACCGAGGCATTACACTGGCTTGCACATATCCTAGACCCATGCCCAGCACACTCTACAGGTAATGATATACCTTAGCTCTGATACCAAGCTATGACACCCTTATCCGGGGTCAGGTTAATGACCGTCAACTGGGAAACCCAGAATGTGGTGTCCCGATATCACACTCATTTGTCTCAATATAGTAGGACCTATTCTATATTGAATTCCACAAATACACAAAAATATATGATAGACTATTTAATCAACAGTCCATTTACAGTCTTTTATACAGGTATACATGAACTCTATCGAAGCTCTTATCCCGCTATACTTGAGATTATTGCTGCTTCAGACTGTACTGAAAGGGGTCCCACGGCCAGAGTGAGCAAAGCCTAATAGTGATATTCTCTCCTATAAGGGTTACTCCTTTCAAATGCATGCAATGACATACGTAAACATCTGATCACATTTCATCTGATTTATGCGATGGCGTATAGCAAGTGTTAAAGGTATCATGCATGAAAGGATCGACCTACCATTGCTCTGACACGAGTCCGTCCGACTCCCTCACACTGGAATGCCAATTGTGAAAACCAGTCATCGGTGGTGCCAACCGATAACTCCAACCCATTGGACAACCCTCAATCCCCCAATTTATCAAATCATGATTTTCTTTTCTTTTGTGGGCCCACACGGATTTTTAGTTTTATTGTCATGCGTCATTCCGACATTTCGCGAACTTACATAATTCGGTAATCATGTCTAACGTGAATAACGTTTAGGTCTTTCACTCTGCAGGGGATCTACCCCAACACTGCTCAAATATGCAATTTATCATTTTGATCCCTTTAATTTACACTTGAGTGAGTCTCAACCTTGGACTTTGCTCCATTTTAGAGCTTACGACCCATTCCACGACACGGTGAATACTCATTACCATGCACCACTGGTCAGTAGCGATGTGACCGTACATATGAAATACATGATGCCAATTCATTCTCCTTCATGGCCATGTATATATAAGTGCTACATGAAACATTAATACACCATGGATAAGTATAAGGTTTACATACCAATTAACATCCATGCAATCCATGTTAATACATTAACAGAAATATTAACATGATATTTTCACACCTGACATGTTATTTATTTTTTTCACAATAACACACAAATGGCTTCCAAATCTAGAACCCATATCGCAGGTCACCTCTTGGTCTACTTCACGGTTCCATCAGGAATTATTATGATACCAAAATACACCACAAAATTCAAAGACATCAGTCCCGGGATCAAAACCAAAGCTACGGCACAGTGCAGGACTGAAGCGCAGATCCACGAAAATCACCTGTCGAGTGTCGAGAAACCGGTCCATAAATTTGCTTCCGAAGCTGTCTACAAAGCAGTCCACAGGGAAATTTAGCTCGGGTATTTAACCGATCTCAAAAATTCCTAAAAATTCTTTCGATCCAATTGGGGACTGAAATTTACGACCTTTCACGACCTCTAAGTCAATCTCAAGCCATTAAATGGTCTTTAGGTTAAAAATAACACAAGTAGGAGGATTCCCTACCTCATGGAGTTGTGACTCAAAATTTAGTACCAGCGCTGTAACTCTCAGTCGTGGATCAACTTTACCTTCTCCACTTTTATCCCTGCAGCTCTCTTCCCTACTTTGAAGCCTCCATTTTCTTTTGTTTTTATCCTTTTTATTATTATTATTTTGAATCATGGTTCGTATTGTTTCGTCGGATCAGTTTCTACCCACGAAATAATTTTGTTATTTTTCGAGTTCCTTTATTTAAATGAACTTAACTCAGTCATTTCGACTTGGAGATTTTAAGTAAAAATCTAAATCTCTGAAATCATTGGCGGCTTATCGCAAAAATGACTAAAAATAATGCAGCATCTCCAAAATTCGACGAAACTTTTAAGTCACTAGATTTCGCGAGAACCCAGCAATTTAGCAGTGAGAAATCAGTTTCGAAATCTAGAAAATTTTCGATTTTCAATCGAAATTACCGTTTTACCATTTTTGAAAATTTGAATTTTCTAGGGTTTTACAATCCTTTAGGCAATCTATATCTAGGTATACCCCTGTATTACCTAATTGCTCTATCTTTGTTTCTTTTGGTTCGTATTTGGGTATTTTGTATTGTTTCCAAATATTTGAGATATTTTTCTTCTTTTGATACTTTAAGAATTCTCCTATGTATGTCACATAGGATTCACATTATTTATTTCATTTAGATTCATTCTATGTATATCTATCATTATGTCTTCTATTTCACTTTCATTGATTTGACTCATTTATTTTTATTCCTTTTATAGTTTCTTCTTCTATTACTTGTTTTCCTTCTTTTATTTTTCTTTTTCTTTCTAACTCTAAGTATTGTTCTAACAATTTTTTATCTAAACTTCTTTTTTCTATATCTTTACTTTTTTTTTTTATTTGTTAACTGCAGGATATTTTCTAAATATTGACACATTTCTACTATTTTCATTTAGTTCCTTTAACTTATTTTGGGACTTTCTATAATTATAAGTATTTTGTTATATTTTCTATATTTATTATTCTATTTTCTAATTTTCTATCTTGTTTTTCAATTTTTTCTAGTCCATTTTTTTTTTTCTATCTTTTTATTGCCTTTAAAGCTTCATCTAATATGATTTATATTTTCTTTAATTCCATTTTGTATTTTTCTTTTTATGCAAATTTTGGATTTTTCCTAAAGGGATCCAACATATTGCTTTCTTTATTGGTTTGACTCTTTTTCTATTATAAAAATTTAGATGATATCTTGTTATTTTATATTCTTTTAACCATTTCTCTTATATTTTGGAACAAATTTCTATTTTTATCTTTTATTATATTTTTTAATTCTTTTTGGATGTTTGTCCTTCATTCTTAATATTTTTTTATTTTTTCTATAATTTTTCTTATTTTTCCAGTGTATTAATTATAAATGAAGTATATATTCATGTGAACACCAACTATATCAAGAATTATTATGTTTATAATTTCTATATCTTTATTTGTTAAATAAAGGTAAGCAAATTTCTAAACATTCTATTACCGTATCATATAAATTATGTTTTATTCTATCTATCTTTCTTCCATTAAAGTCTTTATATAAGTGTTGTCTATCCTCTATATATTTATCTATTGTTCATTTTACAAAGGTTTTAATTATTATTTTACTCATTATACAAGTTTTCCAAATTCTACGCTATTTTAGTAATCTTTATTCACCTTCTATTCTATGGATTTAGTTTTCTATTTTATTTAAATTATAATAAAATGTTTCATAATCTTCTTCTTGATTATAAGCTTTATTTTCATTATTTTCTATTAGATTTAAATCTAAGTTTATATCACCAAACTAAGTATATTTTGTTTTTCAAGTTTTCATCTCTTAGCTTTTTCTAATATTTCTTCTTTTATATTCTATGGGAATCTATTGCATTATATAATTAGTATTGATTCTTATAAAGATATTTGAGACTTAGAGATATATAATCTTCTTAATATCCAATCATTAATTAAGAATTATAATTTATAATAAGTTTGAGATTATATTATTACAATATCATTCAGATCACATTCTTCATATTCTTCTATTATTATTGTAACTTTATTTTCAACAGCGGCTTTATCATAATAGAATTTTTACATGTGACTTTTCCACGATTTATTATCTCTTGTCAATACACCGCCTAAATCACTATTTTCAATACACCACCTATCACTAACCAACATGTAGTATCTATATTTATTATAAACAAGACTTTGTATACATTTATTACTTCAGCCCCTTATCAATACAAGATGAATAAGGCTATATTCATTTGATATCATAATTCTTTATTTTTCAACTTTTGAGTTATTATCACCATTATATGGTTTATCAATTTTAATACCACTATCAATATCTTGTGCCAAAAATTTGCACTATATATACCAACTAAATATTTTTGTAGGTAAATATTGAAGAAGTAGGTAAATTGTAACTAATTTATCGCGCTAGATCTTGTGCCAAAATCACACCATATTTACCAGCTAAGATGCTTGTAGGTGGAGATTACTTCTTAAAGTAATTTAATAGATTAATATTTTGTATCAAAAATTAGTACCGCATTTACTTATTTGGACGGATATTTTTTTGGAAAAATATTAGTAAGTAAATTATAGATAATTTATCGTTAATAACTTATATAAAACTGAGAAAAAAATGAACTTTTTCGAAAAATGGCAAAAAGATAAGTGCCAAAAATGATTAGTTGAAAAATGAAAGAATTTTACAGATCTTGGATATGATATGGAACTCACATTAGTTCGTCTGCAAAATCTGGATTTACTACCGAGAAAGCAGATTTCGTTTACAGTTTCGAGGACAATCGGGAGTACCGCGTTTTTTTGGGTGATGGGTGTCCGGTGGCTCAGAGGCGGTATTTAATGCCCAGGAGTTAGGAGTGACAGGTTAAGTTTTGTGTTGATAAAGTGCAAAGATTAATCTATGTTTTGGGTTCATTCATGCTATTTTGTGCATTTTGTCATATTCATGTAAAACTCATAGGATTTCCTCTAAACTTAGTTTTGTGGGATTATTGATGAAAATCAGTGATTTGGCAAGAAATGAAACGATATATTTAGAAGAGTCAACCAAAGGAGTCTACACCAATGTACCTTTGGGAAATAAATTTTTCTTCCATATGGAACATCAAATGGTTCAAACTTCCTCGTGGTTGCATTCTACGGAGTCAAGAGCTCAAGCAGTACTCCTGCTGCGCCCAAATCCAGAAGGTTAAGCAGAAGAGTTATAAGACCGACAAATTTGGAGAAGAAAAAGGCAGGGATTTAACACGTCGGCTTTGCATGCAACCAAGCAAGCTAGCCAGCGACAGGAAACTTGGTCGCGACCACCACTTGCGTAATGGCGACCAAGCTGACTGTCTGCGACCAGCTTCTTCAAATGTCACGCGACCAAAAGCGGAGAAACCTTTAAAAGGCCGAAAATTGATATTTTAACCTATTTTCAAGAAGCCCATTTTCACTAGGACCATATATACTCAGTTTTTAGGTAAGAGGCCGGCGGGAAGATTGGAGAACCTACTCTCATAGGGCTTCTCTCTAAACTACCCATTTTCGAGTTTTTCTCTGGATTTTACAGTTTTTGTAAGATCTTAAGAGGAATTTTCAGCAGATTTCTTTGTATTGAGAGAGATTTAAGTACTGCTCTCTTGATTCGATTTACTAATGTTGAATAAAGATTGAAGAGTAAAATCCCAATTTTCTCTCTCTCCTTGGTTTCTCTCTACAAAGCTATAATTTCTTGATTTTTGCTGCATGTTTTTATTTTAATAGATCTTAGAGTAGTTTAAGAGTTTTCATTTCTATGAAGAGATTTCGGTGTTGTACTCAAATATTCAATTTCATTCTTGTGGTAAGATTTAGAAAACAATTTGGATTTTCTCGCCTAGCATCTCCTTGGTTTCTTTTCTGTTTCACTTACTTTTTGTTTGATTGGTGATTATTGGAATCAATAATGGAACATTAAACACCCTCTAGGGATGAGGTGTGTTGAACATTCGATTTGCGTTTCTGCGAGTTATTTTGTGGGTTTGAATACTAAATTTATATAATTAGTGCATTCTGTGTGAAGCATTTGGAGATATTAACATACCCGGAAAGAAAGAGATTGTATCTTTGCTTTGATTTCGAGGCCTATACGGTGACACGAGAGATGGAGAGATTCCTGAGAGTAAGAGCGGTAACTTAGGGTATGTTAGTAATATCTTGGAACTATTGAACTCTGAAAAATTACTTTGATAGATGTTCTTAATTTACTCGTACAGTGTGAGGGTTAATTAGATGATGTATCAATTTAGTTGATAGGAGGTTTCTTCTTAGTCGTGAAAGGATCTTAAATCTTTTGTCTGTTATCAAGATCTAATCAAGGGAGATGATAGAAAATTTTATTAGATTTGAAGGACGAGATACGAGTGTGAGAGAAGGCTTGCATTATCACATCTGTAGGCGAGAATCCTTAGGTCTAACTTGAAATAGTTGTGAAGTATTGAAAATAAAAACAATCGAATCTTAAAGAGTCGGGTTTCTGATAGCTATTTAGACCCGTTTGTCACGAAGGAATGGTGTGTTAGATAGTGAAATGTATAATTTCTGAGAGAAATCCTAGCTATCTTACCTTTGCTCTTGGACAAATCTAGCATTTAACTAATTGTTTATTGCTCAAGAAATGCAAACTTTTTGTGAATAATTATCCATCCACTAGTGACTCTCTTCATACCTTTTAGAATTAAGTAGTTGTTTATTTTGTAGATTTTTAGGATTAGTTTTTAAATCCGTTTTTTGTTTCAATTAAATTGATTTTATTCCACATTCTATTTATCGCTAAATAGTGAAGAGCCCTTGTAATGGGTGATCAAATTCCAATTAGAGAGAACCTCGATCCTGTGGAGTGCGATATCCGGACTCCTAGAGTCACTTTATTACTTATGACGTGCACTTGCGAAGGGTTAAGTGTTAGTAATACTTTTCATTTCGAGTTTTTTGAGTACACTTACTTTTGTTTCAAATGGTTTGATGTTACACATTCACTCCATAGCCATATTTTCCACACCCATACATCATTTTAGTCTTTGTGGGATATAAGTTGAACTTGAAAGGGGATGAAACTCGCGACTGACCGAGTCGGACCGGGTGAGGGGTGGACATGTGGCACGACATGGGCCACACATCTAACTTAAACTTAAGTTGGGACAAAAAAGGAATTAGGGCAAAGGGCCTATTTTCCTAGTTTGATGTTCGAGAGGAGAGAGAGGAGAAGAGAAAAGGAGAGCCAAAAGTTTTCTTTCCGAGATCTCACGGATTCAGGTTAGTCGGTTTTAAGTGGACACGAGAACGTTCCTTATCGACGAAGTGCACGGAAGGATTCACGGGATCCAGAAGGATATTTAGATCGAGAGTTATCAAGATTTATCAGGGCTTCCTACCGTGCAACATCATCTGAGGTAAGGGTATTCTTCCTACCTTGAAACACTTTCCATCCTTGAGAGCAGAAAATAGGGTTTTTATTTAAGGAGGGCTTGTTTAGTAGAGAAGAAAAAAAGCTGGATTTCGGGACTGCATTGATCTTTCTTCGCCTTAAGGTTCCAAGCAGGCGAGTTTGAGAATCTTCCACTGAAGAGATTGGTTTCATCTCTAGAGTGAAGGATGGTTTTCGGCGAAGGGATGGTTGCCTAGGTGAAGGGATCCTCCTAAGTGTGGGCATGTATGCCTAGGCGAGCCCGAGGACAAAAAAATGGGACCTTCTTGTCCGCCTAAGCAAGGTTGTTGCTCGCCTAGGCAAACCACTTTGCACCGACGAGAAGGCTGGGGCTACGCCTAGAGTGGGCTGCGATTTTCGAGGAACTGTATGTTTGTGGCTGCAGGGTCCCGATCTTGTGGCCTGGTTTGCTTGATTGTTGTGGCTTTTACTTCCGGGCTGTGTGTGACTTGTTTGAGTGTGTCATTGTTTGACTAAAGAGTGACATGTTTTGATGTCAATGTGTGTGTTCTAATATGTTGACATGTGATAAGTTTATATGTGCAAATGGCCTTAACATGGCTTGATTGTGAGTGTACGCTACTTGACAATGTAGTGACTGTTTAGATATTAATATAGTCTCAACGTATTGACATGTGATGAATTATTGTAATGCAATGGCCGCTCGCCTTGGCTTGCTTGTGTGTAATGTCATTGCTTGATCGCCGAATGACATGTTGAATGCCAAATGTTAATATATGCTTGTATGATATATTGGCATGCATGAAATGATCTATGGAAGTCATATGCAAGTGATGTGATTGTCCTTGACACCGGTAAGTGGTGTGGATTATGTGGTCCATAGCGACTCATTGTGCATGTGTCATGATATAACGTACGTGGCATGTGCATGCATATACACTGGGGCATACGCAATAAATGGGTGTGAGTGCATGGATTTGGTAAATCAACCTTTAAGTTTTGGTGTTTGATTGGTGGGCTCGATGACTGGGACAGCGTCCCGACAAAATCCTCCACGAGTTGGATAAATAAATTAAAGAAATAAGGCAGAAATTTATCGGCAGTGGGATGAATCCTCTGGGGTGAAAAAGCCGCAGAATTATGAGTCGGGCACCAGTCCGTGGTGGCTTAGTAAAAATTAATACAAGGTTTCAGCCAGGCTGCGATATGGCTTTTAAAAATCCACTGCCCATAAAAAAACATTGGTTTTGATTATAAAATGATCATTGTGATGTATCATCAAAAAGCTTTTAGTTTATAAACAAATGAAATTTGTTTGAAAAATGATCGTGGATGTCATCCGAGGTAATGATTTATCACCGCGGGCTTGACATTGTGTGAGAGAGTGGAGCGGGACTTCGAGTGCGGTACATGATTGAGTCTCATGCTCTTGGCTGCCGGCATGGCATGAAGGATTCCATATAAATTGGCATGTTCTTGGGCAGTGCAGATGTGAAATGTTGAATTGAATATTATGCCTTCAGGTGGGGAGTAGCCCGCGCGGAGGTGATAATCTCTACTAGGGCAAATCTGCTACTTTTTAGGATAACCCTTTCAGTGCTTGAGTCTACACCGGGGCAGGGTATTTCAGGCAAAAGCCATGATTGAAGAGTGGCAGCGCCTTGTACGCCAGTAAATCCTTTTGTAAAAAGTGTTTGGAGACTGAACTAGTTCTCTAACATGCTTGTTTTTGTATAAAATAATTACAATTAAATTCTTTTGTACTATTCTTTAATATAATCGAGTATGTAATAATAAAGTAGAGGGTCGCATTCGGACTCTTATGGAATGTATTTAAGTGCCCTTTCTTCTCCACTTGTTTTGCCAAATATATGGATAGATAGATCACGTAAAGGGATGTATTGAGGTGGTGTCAAGTAACTCGGTGTCCCACAAGTAATTGGTACTCCTTTGATACCAAGGCTTAGGTCGCATAATGACCTAAGGTAGCAATTCCGCAGGTTGAAAGTTGGTCAATGGGACCCTTGGGTTTTGGGGTGTCACATCTTGGTATCAGAGCATATGTATACGAATACTTAGGGTTTTATGGATATGGGTCTAGGTCATTAGATTCATTGAGTTCTTGTGTCACTGTTTGTACATAAGAGCATAGGTATGTGGTTACCTAGGGATTGATGGGCATTGCTTTAGACCATTGCATTCATTGTGTGCATTTCATTTTTTGTGCCTAAATGTGCTACATGATTTGATGTTGTATGTTGTGTGAATTATATACATGGTAAATTGTATATAGGAAAAGAGGAACACTAGGGTTGGAAAACATAACCATAAGGGTTCGGAAGAGAACAAACGGGATAGTTTGAGGTGTTAAGGTCTATTAGTAGTTGGCACATGCACTACTAGATAGACAAGAAAAAGGAATCTCAATTTTTCTGTTGGCATGTGTAGATGTGGTAGAGGGAAGGCAGTGTCAGGCGGTGGGCAGGCTGATGCCAATGCCATTGGCCTTTGATCAACAAGCCTTCATGGAGGCTATTAATGATACGACTGCTACCATTGTGTAGGCAAGTGTTGTGGCTACCACCATTGCACAGGCTAGTTCAAATGTGGACCAGAGAGGACCGAGTAACCTCTAGAGGTTTAAGACACATCATCTTCTGACCTTGAGGGAGGAGGAGCGGAGTGGAGGCGATCATTCAGTTCCCGACAAGTTGGCAGACTTTGAAGGCTATGGGATCACCTCCGTGCCATGAGAAAAGGCCGGTTGGAATTTCCGGCTAGAGGGTGAATCCCAAGTATGGTGGGATTCAGGTCAAAGCCTCGAGGAACTTAGAAGCGATGACATGGGAAGAGATGCAGTGAGCTCTTCGCTGAGAAAATGATACCCGACATGCGCACGACATGCATAATCTGAGGAGCTCTAGAGTTGAAACAGGGCGTGTGGTGCTTTCGAATATGCGGCTAGAGTTCTTTGAATTAGCACATTTCGCGGGGATGATTATGTGGCCACGGACATGGCGAGTGAGGGGGTGTTGAGGATGGTTTGAAATTATCCATGCGGGGTAAAATTGTGGGACTCCTCCTGCAATATATGGACTCGATGGTAAGGACATCTATGGCAATAGAGAGGGAAGTGGATGACGCATGGAGCATCTGGGATGCGGGTGCTAGTGATAAAAGGAAGGAGAGTCAACTCTCTTCTTCCCTGGCTTAGGGGAAAGGCGCGAGAGGACTTACGCCATGAGGGTTTAAGCAGGCCCGCGACCATTGGGGCCAGGCCGAGATCGATCGTCGAGATGGGAACGCCCGAGCTCCTAGCCAGCTAGGGTGGGAAGTGTGTTTCAATGCCACCGGCTAGCCCAAGACACTTGAGACGGGATTGCCACAAGAGCGGGGACCACTGAGTTAGCGGGACACCCTGATCCAGGTCATTAGTGGGGCATGCACAGACGCAATTTGTTCCTCCCACCATAGGCCAAGGAGAAGATGGTATCGAAATCCCAGTCTGCCTGACACCTCTTATTCCTGGCTTGAGCCGTGGGTCGGGGCATAGGTCGAGTCGGCCCGAGGCTCACGTTTAGGACAGGACCCGGGTGTCTCGCCATTACACCTCGGGAGGCCCGAACTTGTAGATCAATCGATTATTCAAGGTACTTCCTCATGCAGCTTATAAGCAAGAAATTTATTTTTACGATTCGATCATCTCATTCATTCGTTGGTCGTCATGTGTGAAAATTTGGGCTTCAGAGTTGAGCAACGAAGCGGTCGTTTGCAGCCATGAGTTCTCCCTTAGGAACTAGGGTGGTGATCGGATATGCTTCGGGATTGCTAAGCTAAAGGATCTCAAGATTACCACTCCTTTGTGGACTAAGGGTCATGGACATGCTCGGGTTTGATGTCATCCAGCAGAGATGGATTAATTGATAGCACATCGGGTCGTCATTGATTGTGATAAATGGGAGGATTCTTTTGCACCCACATACTAGATGGTAATTGTGTTACGTTTCAAGGGGATAAGCATGATGCTTTACCCCGAGTCGTGTACGACTCTAGGTGGCACAGGTAGTTGATAGGATGGTTTTGGCTACAGGAAGACGGGTGAAGGGCCGAGGTTGGATACCTGGTTGATTTACAGAGTATGAGGTGTTTCAGAGATGAACTGCAGGGGATTACCTCCAGTATAGGGATGTTATTCTTGACTTGATTATTGAGTTACGCTACAGTGCAGCGCTATTTACGGCGACTCGCGTATAATGGGGCTTGCGGGTTGCGGGAGCTCGGTCAGGTGCGGGAATTATTGGATGGAGACTCATTGAGGCCAGGAGCACTCCGGTTATATTTTCCAAGAAGAGGGACAAGACTCTTCGATTGTGCATAGATTATCAGCAGATGAATAGGGTACTATCAAGAATAGGTACCCTTTGTCGCAAATTGATGATTTGTTTGATCAGCTAAGAGAGGCACGAGTCTACTCCAAGATAGATCTTTGCATCGGTTATCATCAATTGAGAGTTAAGGAGCGGAATATCCCTAAGGCACGGCCCGATTTAGAAACGTGATATGAGCATTTGAGTTCCTTAGTGTGTAGATTGCCCCAGTTGACCAGATGCTCAACGACAATTCATAGATCTTATGCATAGGGTGTTCCAGCCCTACCTAGATCAGTTTGTTGTGGTTTTCATGGATGACATCTTGATCTACTCCAAGTCTTAGGAGGATCACAAGGGTCACCTGAGAGTCGTTCTCCAGACCTTGAGAGAGCATCAGTTGTACACCAAATTCAACAAGTGTGAGTTTTGGCTTACTGAGGTGAGATTCTTGGGGAACGTGGTATCGACTTCGGGGGTATCCATGGACCCAGAGAAGGTTGAGGCAGTTATGAGTTGAGAGAGACCAAAGGTTGGTCGCTTCCACAGATCGCGGTTTCTTCCCCAGGATTGACGAGGGTATTACGGAGGTTCATGGGACTTCTCAGGTGTTTATGCCTATGACAAGGTTAACCCGGAAGGAGGTCAAGTTTGAGTGGAATGACTTGTGGCAGAGAGTCATTCGGGGAATTAAAGAGAGGAGGCTTACTTCGGTTCCTATTACGATAGTCCAAAGAGAGGGGATAGAGGTACATAGTGTCTTGTGATGCCTCGGGGCAATGACTTGGGATGTGTTTGTCTGCGGTCAGGGAGGGGTGGTGGCTTATAGTTCT